>CAUYLG010009194.1:0-42699 GCA_963573385.1 Cacajao melanocephalus
TTGCCTGTCTGTGTCTTTGATTGGGGCATTTAATCCATTTAAATTTAGGATTAATATTAATATATATGAGTTTAATATTGTCATTTAATGCTAGCTGGCTGTTTTGCCCATTAGTTGATATAGATTCTTCATTATGGTGATACTCTTTACCTCTTGGTAAGTTTTTGGGATGACTGATACTGGTTGTTCCTTTCTGTACGTAGTGCTTCTTTCAAAAGCTGTTGTAAAGCAGGCCTGGTGGTAATGAAATCTCTGAGTACTTGCTTGTTCACGAAGAATTTTATTTTTCCTTCACTTATGAAGCTTAGTTTGGCTGGATATGAGATTCTGGGTCGAAAATTCTTTTCTTTGAGGATATTGAATATTGACCCCCACTCTCTTCTAGTTTGTAGGGTTTCTGCTGAGAGATCTGCTGTGAGTCTGATAGGCTTCCCTTTATGGGTAACCTGACCTTTATCTCTAGCTGCCCTTAGAATTTTCTCCTTTATTTCAACCCTAGTGAATCTAATGATTATGTGTCTTGGAGTTGCTCTACTTGAGGAATATCTTTGTGGTGTTCTCTGTATTACCTGGAATTGAGTATTATCCTGCCTCACTAGGTTAGGAAGGTTTTCCTGAATAATATCCTGAAGAATATTTTCCAGCTTGGATTCATTCTCTTAATGACATTCAGGTATACCTATCGAATGTAAATTAGGTCTTTTCACATAGTCCCATATTTCTTGGAGACTTTGCTCATTCCTTTTTACTCTTTTATTTCTCTAATCTTGTCTTCTCGTTTCATCAAGTTGGTCTTCGACCTCTGATATCCTTTCTTCTGCTTGATCAATTCGACTGTTGAAACCTGTGCATACTTCACGGAGTTCTCGTATTGTATTTTTCAGTTCCATTAATTCACTTATATTCCTCTCTAAATTGTCTATTCTCGTTAGCATTTCTTCAAACCTTTTTTCAAGGTTCTTAGTTTCTCTACGTTGGGTTAGAACATGTTCTTTTAGCTCACAGAAGTTTCTTATTATCCACTTTCTGAAGCCTAATTCTGTTAATGGAACACACTCATTCTCCGTCAGGCCTTGTTCCCTTGTTGATGAGGAACTGTAATCCCCTGTAGAAGGAGAAGCATTCTGATTTTGGATATTTTCAGCCTTTTTACACTGGTTTCTTTGCATCTTTGTGGATTTATCCACCTGTCATCTTTGTAATTGCCGACTTTCAAATTGGGTCTCTCAGTGGACATCCAACTTGTTGATTCCCAGTGCTGGAATCTGAGCAACCCACTGCACCAGCTAAAACAGCAGCGTTAAGATTCATGGTGCTTTTCTGCCCGGAAATCTCCGGTCTAGCTTCCCTCTTCAGTTCTGCCTTCCTGGAGCTCCAAACGTCGACCAAAAGGGGACCCAGTCCCGTTTACTCTGCACCAAGAACCGCCATGCCAGGGCACTGGCAAAACTGCCACGCTGGCCACAGGAGTCGCGCTGGCTACTCGTGGGGCTCCTCTGCTGGGAATCTCCCAGTCCGTGAGCAACAAAAATTCGTCTTAAAGTGTGGTGTCCACTCGTTCTCTGCACTTTCACTGGGAGCTACAATCCTGAGCTGCTAGTAATCGGCCACCTTGGATCTCTCTCCAAAAATCCCCAATTTTTAAGAGTCAGAGTTTTGTGTTTAACAATTTCATTAGTTACACACATTTCCATGTTTCTAACATCTTAGAAACTCTTTGATGAGTTTGTCTGACATTTCCAGATGACTGGACCTGAATGATGGGAGTATCCATGATTTACACCTTTGTGACATTTCCTCAGCACCATCTCACTGGAGGTGGGGAGGAATTTTGTTCAGCACAATGAATCCCCTTTGAGAGGGAATGCAGGTTTAATTCTAACGGATTCCCCTTTCCACTGATGTAGCATGGCCATGCTCATCTAGCAAATAATAGGGACCAATGACTCTGTATAAAATGCTGATTATCAAGCTCCAGGTTGGGACAAGGAATATATTTTACTCAGGTTGTACAGGATGAGTCAGGCAGATACAGAAACAAATGGAGCAATTTGAGATCATTCAGTATCATTTCATATCAAGCCAAATCTGATACTTTCATCTAGATGGATCTATTTCGGGTCCTTTTGATGGTTGTGCCGAGAATCCTAAGGACTGGTGGACTAAGGTCCTAATTAATTGGGGCACAGTGAGACCATCCTATAATCACTACAAACAGCAGCCTGGCACCATGGGGGATGTCATGTGTACTCTGTCCAAAGTCTAACATGACAGAAAGTGCTGAAGTCTTGTAGACTTACAGGCTTTGGTAGAATTCATATGTATTTGAAACTTAAGTGAAATATATGCCTTTTGTATTTCCTTCTGGAATCTTGACTGGGCTTAAAATTTTGGCCCTTCCCTAACTGAGGAACTGGCCTTGTGCCTCAAGCACTGCCAAGCTTCATTCAGACTCACCTTCAGCTTGTGACTCAGCATCTTTCTCAGCTCTCTCATGTAGTTTTCCCTTTCCCTCTCCATCTTCTTCTTGAGTTGGGCCATGTTTTCCTGGAAGCTTCTCTCTTGAGCCTCCATCATTTGCTGCTGTTCCTTCTGTTTTTGTCTTAGCAGCTCCTGTTCCTTCTCAGCTGCCTGCTTCTTAGCCTGCTTAGCTGTTCCACAGAGGTTTCAAGGAGGGAAGAAAATAACAGTCAGGTGAGAGAAGAACTATGATGGTTAAGCAGATGCAGTCAGGAAGAGTTTCTCCCATTGAGAGATCAGACCATGAAGAAGACTGATACACTCCAAGCAGGACTTCAGAAGGAAGGCATTGAGAGCGGATGAAGGAAGGATGCAGACCCAAGGCTGAAGGGAAAGAAAGCTGGGAACCTCGCACAGGGTTGCCAAGCACCAAGACTCAGTCCTAATCCTGAGCAGCTCCTGGGGAAGGGGTGAGGGAAATTGGTGCAAAGTGGCCCACTCTCGCCATGGGCATCTGGAATCCTAGCTTTAGGATACCCCACAACCACCATAGATGTTTGAGCTGGCAAAGAGAACTGCTTGGAGAGTTGATAGGGACAGGACCCTGGCCAGTGTGGAGCCTGGATATTTGGCACGGGAATGGCTTCAGTGCAGCACAACAAGGAACTCCCATCCCCCAAAGCTTGCCATACCCAAATATGTGGCTTTGGCTTTTGTCGACTATTGGTTCTGGATAGAACTGGGCTATCTTTCCTGCGGAGTGGGTCCACTATGATCTGAGCACCTCTCAGTCTGTCAGCCTCTCTCATCATTCTTGCCTGGCTGCATCTACTTCAAGTACAACTTCAGATGCCAAACTGAAGAACTTCCCAGCAACCACCACCATATCTTCTTTGCTGACATACCCTATGTAACCATCATAGAGCTTCAGCAGGTGGGCTCACACCAGTGTGCACTCAATGGACCCTCTCCCCACTGTTTTGCTGGCGTACACTCGCTTGCAGCCTCTCACCACTGCTTTTCTGGTGCACACAAGTGTGCAGACCCTGTCAATCTGCCACCACCAATGCACATGCACAGAACCTGCAGTAGTGCTGCCCTGCTGCTGCCACTCACCCATGACCATGGACCACACTGCCACTGCCCTGAGAAAGTGCTTTTGCCAGCAGCCCTCATAGGAGTGCTGTTGCCAATTAACCAGGAAGAGGTTGGCCCCTGCAGCACAGCAGGTGCTTAACCTAGAAGGGCCAGACAACAAAGCCTTGAGCCTGGTCCCAGCCTACTAAGGTTCAAGCCCACAGCCCAGGGGTGCTGAGCTGAGCCTTGGCCCCTTGAAATCATCCGGAAAAAAAACCTGGTCAACTGAACACAACTTATACCAGTTGAATCTTTAAGGGAATAAAATAATATAAAAGCCAAAAACTCCATGAAAGTAACAGCAATTTCAAAGACTAAAGGAATATTGGCCTGCACTATTGAGAAAGAACCAGAGAAAGAACTCTGACAACTCAAAAATCCAGAGTGCTCCTTACCTCCAAATGAGTCCACTAGCTCCCCAGCAATGCTTCTTGGTTAAACTGAAATGGCTGAAATAGTAGACGTGGAATTCAGAATCTGGATGGCAATGAAGATTATCAATACACAGGAGACAGTTGAGATATAATCCAAGGAACTGAAGGAATTCTGTAAAATGACTCAAGAACTAAAAGATGAAATAGCCATTTTAAAGAAGAGCCAAACTGATTTGATAGAGCTGAAAAACAATAATTTCATAATACAATCAAAAATATTAAATGTAGAATAGACCAAGATGAGGAAATAATCTCAGAGCTTGAAAACCCATTTTAAAACCAACTTAATCAGACAAAAAATAAAGAAAAAAGAATAAAAAAAGAATGAACAAAATCTGAAAGAAAGATCAGATTATGTAAAGAGACCAAACCTATGACTCATTGGCACCTGGGAAAGAGAGGGAGAGATAGCAAGCAACTTGGAATATTTGAGGATAGTGCCCATGAACATTTTCCCAGCCTCACTAGAGAGGTTGAAATTCAAATTCAGGAAGTCAGAGAACCCCTGTAAGATCCTATATAAGATGACTATCCCCAACACATATGAGATGGTTATCAGATTTTCCAAGGTCAATCTGAAAGAAAAAATATTAAAGGCAGCTTGAGAAAAGGGCAGGTCTTCTGCAAAGTGAATCCCATCAAGCTAACAATGGAACTTTCAGAAGAAACCCTGCAAGCCAAAAGAGACTGGAAACCTATAGTCAGCATTCATAAAGAAAAGAAATTCCAAGCAAGAATTTCATATCCAGCCAAACTAAGCTTCATACGAAAAAAAAAAAATTCTTTTTGGACAAGCAAATGCTAAGGGAATTTGTTACCACCAGACCTGCCTTACACAAGGTGCTGAAAAGAGCGCTAAACATGAAAATGAAAGACCATTATCGGCCACCACAAAAGCACACTTCAGTACATAGATCATTGGCACTACAAAGCAACAACACAATCAAGTCAACATAGCAATCAGCTGTCAACATGATGACATGTTGTCATGTCATGTCATGAGACTAACCACCCCAATTAAAAGGCACAGAGTGGCGAGTTGCGTAAAGAAATAAGACCCAACTGTCTTTTATGTTCAAGAGACCAATCTCATATGCAATTACACCAATAGGTTCAAAGTAAAGGGATGAAGAAAAATCTATCAAGCAAATGGAAAACAAAAAGAGCAGGGGTTGCTAGTCTTATTTCAGACAAAACAGACTCCAAACCAATAATAATCAAAAAGGATAAAGATAGGCATTACAGAATGATAAAAGTTTCGATTCAACAAGAAGACTTAACTATACAAAATATATATTCACCCAATACTAGAGAACCCTAGATTCATAAAACAAGTTCAAAGAGACCTATGATGAGACTTAGATAACTACCCAATAATAGTGTGAGTCTTCAACACCCCTTTGACAATATTAGACAGATAATTGAGTGAAAAAACTAACAAACATATTCAGGACTGAACTTGACACTTGAATAAAATGGACCTAACAGAGATCTACAGAACACTCCACTCAACAATAACAGAATATACATTCATCTCATCTGCACATGGCACATATTCTAAAGTTGACCTGATGCTCCATCATAAAGCAATTTTCAACAAATTAAAAAAACCCAAAATCATACCAAGGTTCTCAGACCACAGTGCAATAAAAACTGAAATCAATACAAAGAATATCTCTCAAAACCACACAATTCCATGGAAATTAAATAATCTCCTGAATTATTTTGGGGTAAACAGTGAATTTAAGACAGAAATAAATTATTTGAAATTAATGAAAACAAAGATACAACATACCAGAATCTCTGAGACAGCTAGAGCAGTGTTAAGAGGAATGTTAATAGTACTAAACAACTACAGCAAAAAGTTAGAAATATTTCAAATTAACAACCTAACATCACACCTAAAGGAACTAGAAAAACAAGAATGAACCAAGCACAAAGGTAGCAGAAGACAAGAAATAATCAAAATCAGACTTGAACTGAACAAAATGGAGACAAGAAAAACCATACAAAATATCAATGAAACCAATGGTTCTTTGGAAGAATAAATAAGATGGATATATTTCTAGTTAGATTAAAAAAAAAACAATAAAAGAGAAGATCCAAATAAACACAATAAAAAACAACAAAAGAAACATTACCATGAACTCCACAGAAATACAAAAATCCTCAGAAACTATTGTGAACACCACTATGCACACTAAATAAAAAACCTAGAAGAAATGGATAAATTCCTGGAAACATACAACTTCCCAAAAGTGAACCAGGAAGAAATTGAAATCTGAAACAGACTAATAACAAGTTCTGAAACTGAGTCAGTAATAAAAAGCCTACCAAGCAGAAAAAGCCCTGGACCAGACAGATTCATAGGCAGTTCCACCAGACATATAAAGAAGAGCTGGTACCAATTCTACTTAACTATTGCAAAAAAAATTGAGGAAGAAGGAATCTTCCCTAATGCATTCTATGAGGCCAGCATCATTCTGATTTTAAAATCCCAGTAGAGACACAATAACAACAACAACAAAACTGCAGGACAATATTCCTGAAGAACATGGATGAAAAAATCTTCAACAAAATACTAGCAAACCCAAATCCAGCAGCACATTAAAAAATGAATCCACCACTGTCAATTAGGCTTTATTCCTGGAATGCAAGGTTGATTCAGCATACGCTAATCAATAAATTGATCCCTCACATAAACGGGACTCAGAACAAAAACCACATGATCGTCTCAATGGACACAGAAAAGGCCTTTGACAAAATTCAACAACCTTTCATGTTAAAATATCTCAACAGACTGGGCATCGAAGGACTATACCTCAAAACAATAAGAGGTATTTATGAAAACTCCACAGCCAACATCATATTGAATGTGAAAAAAGCTGGAAGCATTTCACTCTCAAACCAAAATGGGACAAGAATGCCACATTCACAACTCCTATTCAACATAGTACTGGAAGTTTTAGCCAGAGAACTCAGGCAAGGGGGAAGAAAAGTTATCCAATAGGAAGACGGGAAGTTAAAATATCTCTCATCATAGACAATAGAATTCTGTACTTAGAAAACTCCATAGTCTCTGCCCAAAGGCTCTTCCATCTGATAAACTTCAGCAAAGTTTCTGAATTAAAAAAAAAAAATCAACCTACAAAAATCAGTAGCATTTCTACACACCAATAATGTCCAAGCTTAAAGTCAAATCAAGAATGCAATCCTATTCACAATAGCCACAAAAAGAATAAAATACCTAGGTTTACAGCCAATCAGGGAGGTGAACCATCTCTACAATGAGAATTATAAAACACTTCTGAAAGAAATCTGAGACCATACAAACATATGGAAAAACATTCCATGCATATGGATAGGAAGAATCAATGTCGTTAAAATAGCCATACTGCCCAAAGTAATTTAAATATTCAATGCTATTCCTATCAAACTATCAGTAACTTTTTAAAAAATAGAATTAGTAAAAGCTATTCTAATATCCATATGGAGCCAAAAGAGAACCCAAGTAGCCAAGGCACTTCTGACCAAAAAGAACAAATCCAGAGACATCATATGATCTGACTTCAAACTATATTACAAGACTACAATAACCAAAATAGCATGGTGCTGGTCAAAAAGCAAAACAAAACAAAACAGACAAGTAAATCAACAAAAAAGATTAGAGAGAGAAGAAATAACACCACACACCTACAACTATCTCATCTTTGGTAAAGCTGACAAAAATAAGCAATGAAGAAAGGATGCCCTATTCAATAAATGGTGCTGTGTTAACTGGGTAGCCATATGCAGAAGATTTAAACTGGACCCCTTCTTTTCACTATACACAAAAATAAACTCAAGATGAATTAAAGATGTAAAGGTAAAACTTAAAACTATAAAACTCCCAAAAGAAAACCTAGTAAATACCATTCTGGACAGAGGCAATGGCAAAGATTTCATGATGAAGACTTTGAAAGCCACTGCAACCAAACAAAAAATTAATAAATGGAACCTCATTCAACTAAAGAGCTCATGCACAACAAAGGAAACTATCAACAGAGTAAACAGACGACCTACATTATAGGAGAAAATATCTGCAATCTATGTATCTGACAAAAGTCTGATATCCAGAATCTATGAGGAAGTTAAAGAAATTAAGAAAAAGCAAACGTCCCCATTAAAAAAACGAGAAATGGACATTAACAGACATTTATCAAAAGAAGACATACACATGGCCAGCAAGCATATCAAAAAATGCTGAACAGCACAAATCATTAGGAAAATGCAAATAGAAAACCACGTGAGATACCATCTCACACCAGTCAGAATGGCTGTTATTAAAAAGTCAAAAAATAACAGATGCTGGCAAGTTGCCAAGAAAAGGGAATTTCCCCTTTTTTATTTTATTTATTTTTATTTATTTATTTTTTTTTTAGAGAGAGTCTCACCCAGGCTAGAGTGCAGTCGTGCGATCTAGGCTCACTGCAATCTCCGCCTTCCGGTTCAAGTGATTTTTCTGCCTCAGCCTCCCGGGTAGCTGGGACTACAGGCCCGTATCACCATGCCCAGCTAATTTTTCTATTTTTAGTAGAGACGAGGTTTCACCATGTTGTACAGGATGGCCTCAATCTCTTGACCTAGTGATCAGCCTGCCTTGGCCTCCCAAAGTGTTGGGATTACAGGCGTGAGCCACTGCGCCTGGCCCGGGAATTCTTATACACTGCTGTTGGGATTGTAAATTGGTTCAGCTGCTGCGAAAAGCAGTTTGGAGTTCTAAAAGAACTTAAAACAAAACTACCATTTGACCCAGCAATCCCATTATTGGGTATATACCCAAAGGAAAACAAATCATTCTACCATAAAAACACATGCATGCACCTGTTCATTGCTCACTATTTGTAATAGCAAAGACATGGAATCAACCTAAATGTTCATCATTGGTGGACTGGATAATGAAAATGTGGTACATATATGCCTTAGAATATTACACAGCCATTAAATGAATGAAATCATGTCCTTTGCAGCACCGTGGATGCAGCTGGAGGCCAGTACCCTAAGCGAATTAATGCAGGAATAGAAAACCAAATCCTGCATGTTCTCATTTATGAATGGGAACTAAATGTTGAGTACACATGGACACAAAGGGACCAATAGACACCAGGACCTATTTGAGGGTGGAGGATGGGAAGAGGGCGAGGATTGAAAAACTTCCTATTGAGTTACTATGCTCATTACCTGAGTGATGAAATAAGCTGTACAACAAATCCCCATGACGCACAATTTACCCATACAACACATACGTGTGTACCCTCTGGACCTAAAATAAAAGTTGGAAAGAAAAAGAAAAAAGTAACAGTCTGGTCTGAGTTCTACTCTCTTGAGTTCAGAGGCCAAACTGACTTTAAAAAAAGCACGAAGATGGGGAACTGGGAATCTCTGAATTCTCCCACTATTCATGTCAGCAAGAGCATGTTTAAGAATGTTATGGGAAGGAACTGAGTGGCTGGATGTTCAATCCCAACTCCCCTTATTTTCAGTTTTAGCAGAGCATGTGTCCTCTATGAGAAGAAAGCTCCTGGTATAAGGAAAACAATTTTTTCTGAACATCAAGCAGGTATTGCAAAAACCTACCCATTTCTCTGAGAGCGGTGCCCTGCCCCTTTACCTGCTATGGCCTTCTCTCCAGCAGTGAGGGCTTTGTCTGACTGCAGGATGGATTCCTCTATAACCACCTGTGATTGCAGGAAGCTCTGGAGGACCTCGTTTGCCTGAGGAACCAAGAATGAGCAAAGACCTGTCAGGGAGCAGAAATCTTGTCTTGTGATGAGGAAATTATTGTTCAATAAAGCCACCAATCTAACCTTGTAAACTTCATATTATTCTTAAGATTCTACTGTGGTTTCTTCCCTCCCACAGCCACAACAAAAAGTGCAGGCTCTTTGCTGAGACATGAAAACCCTGCGCAGCAGCCTCCCTTGTGCCTGTCCAGCCTCCTCTCCCAGGGATGCTGCTCACCACCCACCCCAAGATGCAGACAACCAGATTTCTATGCAGTTCTACAAACACACATCCTCTATAGTTTGCATTATTTGCTTTCTTTTCCTTCTGCCTGAATGCCTGTCTACCCTTTTTAATTTAGCATTTAATTTTAATTTTAATTTAATTTTTAAATTAGGATAACATCTATTAATAGCTCTTACCTTGCTGGAAGCTTTTCTAGGCTAATTATTTATTTATTTTTTTAACTTCTGATAACTTTTAAGAATACTGATAATAGTTCATTAAAGGTAAACAATGTATTCAAATTTAATTTAAAAAGTTAAAACTTAAAGACTGAATAGGTAACTAGCCTATTTACAAGAGTAGTGGTGA
This sequence comes from Cacajao melanocephalus, assembly GCA_963573385.1. NCBI lineage: Eukaryota > Metazoa > Chordata > Mammalia > Primates > Pitheciidae > Cacajao > Cacajao melanocephalus. The sequence goes on from CAUYLG010009194.1 coordinate 10,389, forward strand.
ATATAATTGAAAATTAAACAGTTGAGAAACCTTTTTTTTTTTTGAGACAGTCTCACTCTGTCACCCAAGTGTAAGTTCAGTGGTACTATCACTTCAACCTTGAACTCCTGCGCTGAAGCAATGCTCCTGCCTCAACCTCCCTTGTAGCTGGGACCACAGATGTGTGCTGCCACAGCCGGCTAATTTTATTTTGAATTTTTGTAGAGATGGAAGTCTTATGATGTTTCTCAGAATGGTTTCGATCTCCTGGTCTTAAGCAATCCTCCTGCCTTGGCCTCCCAAAGCATTGGGATTACAGGTATGAGCCACTGTACCTGGCCTGAGAAACTATAAGAATTTGAAACTTTAAGAGAGTAACATGGCTATCAAATATGGGAAATTACCAATCAAGGAAAATATAACACTGCATAGACTTAATAGTCATACATGGGAAGGAAAAAGAGGCATAAATACCTTAGACAATATGTGATGAGTGACTGAAATTTGGGTGGGTGGGGCACATCACAGAAGGAAGGACCTCGGCATTTTTTGGTTGTTATTTTCCGTGTTCCTTTCTTTCAAAAAAAATTTAGATTCATGGGTGTGTTAGGCCATTCTTGCATTGCTACAAATACCTGAGACTGGGTAATGTATTTCTTTTTCTTATTATGTGATTGCAGCTTATTCATTTTCATTGTGATATGGGACTCCATTATGTGAATATACTAGTTTGTTTATTTGTTCTATTGTTGATGGACATTAGGGTAAAATTTCAGTTTGGTGCTATTGTGAATGATGCTGTTATGAACATTTCCGTCCCTGTCTTTTAAGTGAATGTATACATCTAGAAATGGATTTGCTGAGCAATGTGTGAGAATTCCAGTTGCTTCATATTCTTGTCAACACTCAGAATTTTGACTTTTTAAATATTAGACAGTCACCTTCTTTTCATTTTGTGAGGAAATTGAAACTCCAATAATTGAAATCACCTGACCAGTACTAGGCTTGGTTCTGAGAATGCAAAAGATTTTGCAGTTCAGAATCAAGCACTTTTTTCTCTTTAACTGGCAGGGACTTATGAAGTAAAAAAATCATTCTGATTTGATGTATGTATCTTTCCAAGAAGGATTACAAATAGCTATTTATTTTTGTCTGATCTGAATTTAAAATAATTTTTTGGACACTACTGTTTCAGGGTGAGTGAACAATAATAATTTAGGTATAGAGTTAGAACCTACATTAAAAAATTTTTTTGATTTAACTTTTAAGTTCGGGGTAATTTATAAAGCAAAGAGGTTTAACGGGCTCACAATTCTGCAGGCTTTACAGGAAACATGGCTTCTGCTAAGGCTTCAGGAAGCTTTTACTCCTGGTGGAAGGTGAAGGGGTGGCTTGCCTGTCACATGACAAAAACAGCAGGAGCAAGAGAGAGAGGGTGGTGGGGGACGGTGCCACACACTCTTAAGTGACCACCCGGACTTCTGATTCTAAATCTTCTTTGGTTAAAAAAAAAAAGTTCTGTTTTAGTAAGAGTAGCTAAATAATTATGGATTTTAAGATGTAAAATATCAAGGTATTATCATGCTTCAATTTTTGTCCTTAAATGGTACTATGTTCTTAGATTTTTCAGAAGGGGTAATAAAGGCCCTCTGACCATCCTCTGCCATTCATCTCCTTCTCCCCTTATTCCTCACCTTAACTCCTTTTCTGGGCACTAGTGTATAGTCCTGTTCAATCTTCTTCTTTGCTTCTAAGTAGAGATTGTGCCCTCCAGGAACAAAGAAAGTTCCTCTTGAAATACTTTCCATCAAGTGTTCTGAAAGCTGCTTAAGCTCAGCCTGGCAATATTTGGCAGATGCCGCTTCATTCTGCAGCATGAAGTCTTCCTTTTTTTGCTCTGTGGAGTCCTGCCAGAGAAATGTAGGGAAAAACAGTAAAAGAAGCTATTAGAAGGGAAGGTCCAACTATGATCGTCTTGGAAGACATAGTCTGATGGCTTCAGAGTGGACTGGGATTTGGTGTAGACCAAGAGTCAGAGGCCTTGTTTTAGTTCCAGTTCTGATCAATTCTCTGCATGACCTGTGTAACTCTATCTTTGCTTCAGGAAAAGGATGATTAACAGTGATCTTACTATGAACAGTAAGCAAAGGACAGTTCAGTTGTGGCAGTAGTAGTGTCCTTAGAGAATGTGGATTGCTATGAATAAAATGTGTACATAGAAAATCAACCCTTCTGGTACAATCACTTCCCAGTAATGACTTGATTTTACTCCAAACAGAGCGTGTAACTCTTTTGAAATTCTTCTAAAAAGGATCTTAACATGTGAAGATATGGGAACATATTACTCTTTTGCTTACATTTGTAAATTATGATTGCATCTGGGTTTTCTCAATATATACTAGAGAGATTTCTCTCAATTGTGGACTGGTAAAAGACAGACTGAAAGAAGAATATTCATTAACAGTGCCAATGGCAGATTTAAGATGTCCCCCGGGATTCCCCCTCCCCAGCCCCAGGTTTCCTTAGTCCCTGGACTTATGAATATGATGGAGTGTACTCCAGTGTTTAGGTAGCATTATACAATATCTGTTGACTTTTAGAAATGGAGAGTATTCAAGTAGTACTGAGTATACTCAAGAAAGTATTTAAGAATTACCCAGAGACACAACAACAAAAAAGAAAATTTCAGGCCAATATTCCTGATGAACATCAATGTGAAAATACTCAATAAAATACTGGCAAACCAAATCTGGCAGCACATCAAAAAGCTTATCCACCACAACAAGTTGGCTTCATCCTTGGGATGCAAGGCTGGTTCAACATATGCAAATCAATAAACATAATCCATCACATAAACAGAACCAATAACAAAAACCACATTATTTATCTCAATAGATGCAGAAAAAGCCTTTGATAAAATTCAACACCGCTTCATGCTAAAAACTCTCAATAAACTAGGTATTGATGGAACATATCTCAAAATAATAAGAGCTATTTATGACAAACCCACATCCAATATCATAGTGAATGGGCAAAAGCTGGAAGCATTCCCTTTAAAAACCAGCACAAGCCAAGGATGCCCACTCTTACCACTCGTATTCAAAATAGTATTGGAAGTTTTGGGCAGGGCAATCAGGCAAGAGAAATAAGTAAAGGATATTCCAATAGGAAGAGAGGAAGTCCAGTTGTCTCTGTTTGCTGATGACATGAGTATCTATTTAGAAAACTCCATCATCAGAAATAACGCCACGTATCTACAACTATCTGATCTTTGACAAACCTGACAAAAACAAACAATGGGGAAAAATTCCCTATTTAATAAATGGTGTTGGAAAAACTGGCTAGTCATAAGCAGAAAACTGAAACTGGATCCCTTCCTTACACTTTATACAAAAATTAACTCAAGATGGATTAAAGACTTAAATGTAATGTCTAAAACCATAAAAACTTTAGAAGAAAACCTAGGCAATACCATTCAGGACATAGGCATGGGTGAAGACTTTATGACTAAAATACCAAAAGTAATGGTAACAAAAGCCAAAATTGATAAATGGGATTTAATTAAACTAAAGAGCTTCTGCACAGCAAAAGAAACTGTCATCAGAGTGAACAGGCAATCTACAGAATGGGAAAAAAATTTTGCGGTCTATCCATCTCACAAAGGGCTGACATCCAGAGTCTATAAGGAACTTAAGCAAATTTACAAGAAAAAAAAAAACAACCCCATCTAAAAGAGAGCAAATGACATAAACAGACACTTCTCAAAAGAAGACATTTACACGGCCAACAAACATATGAAAAAAAGCTTATCATCACTGGTCATTAGAGAAATGCAAATCAAAACCACAGTAAGATACCATCTCACACCAGTTAGAGTGGCGATCATTAAAAAGTCAGGAAACAACAGATACTGGAGAGGATGTGGAGAAATAGGAACACTTTTACACTGTTAGTGGGAGTGTAAATTAGTTCAACCATTGTGTAAGACAGTGTGGTGATTCCTCAAGGATCTAGAACCAGAAATATCATTTGATCCAGCAATCCCATTACTGGGTATATACCAAAAAGATTATAAATGATTCTACTATAAAGACACATACACACATATGTTTATTGTGGCACTGTTCACAGTAGCAAAGACTTGGAACCAACCCAAATGCTCATCAATGATAGACTGGATAAAGAAAATGTGGCACATGTACCCCATGGAATACTATGCAGCCATAAAAAAGGATGAGTTCATGTCCTTTGCAGGGACATGGATAAAGCTGGAAACCATCATTCCCAGTAGACTAACACAGGAACAGAAAACCAAACACTGCGTGTTCTCACTCATAAGTAGGAGTTGAACAGTGAGAACGCATGGGCACAGGGAGGGAACATCACACAACGGGGCCTGTCAGGGGATGGGGGTCTAGGGGAGGAATAGCATTAGGAGAAATACCTAATGTAGATGATGGATTGTTGGATGCAGCAAACCACCACGGCATGTGTATACTTATGTAACAAACCTGCATATTCTGCACATGTATCCCAGAACTTAAAGTATAATAATAAAAAAGAAAGAAGTGCAAATTAAAACCACTATAAGGCATCACTACATACCTTGCATACCTAGTCAAATGACCAAGATAAAAAATGCAGACCAAAAAAAAAAAAATTACCAAATCACATGAGCTCTTCGAAAGCAGAGCTTTTTTGTTTACCTTGAGGCAGAAGAGGAAGCCAAGGAGATTAGAAACAAGAGAAACATTTGATGCATCATTGCTGACTTGAAGATGGAGAGAGGGTCCCCTGAACATATAGGTGAGAAGTAAGCTCAGTCAACACCTTGTTTTCAGCTTGTGATACACTGAGCAGAGCACACACATGCTCTGAAATGAACTTCTGACTTACAGAGCTGTGAGCTTATGCATTCTTTTCACACTCAGAGTCAGGCAAGTGTTTCTTTATTTTAGCTTTTTAAAATAAAATATTAAAAATGGTGTCTTTATAATGCTTGCATCATGTTATTTTGAAATGTAACATGAAATGTAACATAGTCTGTACAAGTTAAAAGTTCTGTTTAACTTGTACAAATTATGAAACTACTAAATCACGCTAATTAACATATATATTATCTCAAATATTTTTCTTCTTTTGTGGCGAGAGTGTTTAAATACTATTCTCTTAGTAATTTTCAAGAATGCAATCCATTGTTATTAACTGTAGTTAGTATGTTGTATAAATGTGTGGCTAAATGGGCTAAAATAATAATTTCTTATGCATGATAGAATATTAATAAATTTCCTATATTTTAGAAAAATAGAAAACTGTTGCCCATTAAACTGAGTCACATAAAATAATCCAAGCTCCTTTTGCCACAAGAAGGAGATGAGCCATGACACTAAAAAGTTGGACTCTAAGTATCATTCCAGAAAGGCAGGAGTTAAGAAAAAAATACAAACACACATTACCACAAGCTTCTTCTGAAATTCCTGATTTTTATCCTTGAAGGAGTGCTCCATGAAGACTGCAATGGCTTCCCTCTCACAGGCCGCGTGCACGTCCAGCAGCTCCTGGAGCGTGTCTGTGGGGAACCTCACTTGCTGGGTCATCTGCTGGCTGTAATGGTCAGCTGCCCTCTGCACAGCTGCTGAGTTCTCACGCTGGGCCAGAGTTGTCACTGCATTCTCCAAACAAGGAACCACTCCACTGTTGATGGCATCCAGGTAGGTCTCCACCAGCATCCCCAGCCCTAATTTAGGGAATGGATAGAACATTTTCACTCATTGTTTTACAAGTGGTATGTATCAGCATTCTAAAAATCACAAAAAATTTTACCTAACATGAATTTTCCCTCCTTCTCCTTCTTTTAATTCTACTCTTACTATTACTACTTTTTATGAATCCACTTTCTTACAATAACATCACTGCTGTTCCTATTTATTCTTTCTCTTTTTTCTCCAACTCGTCACATTACAAAGTTAATTACTAATCACAAACAATATGTTCAAGCGTTTCTTGAAAAAATACTTTTCTGCTTAAGTAAAAATTTAAAAGCAGCTATTCAGCAAAGTAAATTATATCATTTGTGGATCATAGTTCTGAATGTAAATGCAGGTGCCTTTATAAAGACTCTTAAGACAGTGACAGAACATTAAACCCTGTGAGAAACTCTTTTCTACACAGAGCACTAAAAGACTGCACAGGTAACATGTTCGTGAAGACAATTTTCTATATGAGATTACACTGAATTTTGTACCTCAAAATCTCAATAGGCTTGCAAAAATTCACGATATGCTTATTTTCTGTTTTGTCTAAATTCACAATACATCTTTTATATCCTCACTGCGAAAAATATCCTTCATTTATTCCACACCTCATAACACAGATGTTATCTCCTTACCACTTGTTTGTGCTCATAAGCTTAGTTTACTAGTTTTTGAGATACAGTAGGTCTCAATAAATACCCATATAGGGAAATAGACTCACGGTTTCCAGTGACAAGGATTCCCTCTCTCAGGGTCTTGGTCTTTGCATGCGTGAGGATATAAGAACAGAAATTTTCTGATTGCACCTGGAAATCACTATCCAGTTGGTCTTCCGGTACTTCTTCAACGTGGAGTAAGAGCTTTTTGTCATTTGTTGGCTGGTCAAAGACAAAGCACTTCCGTTTTGGAAAGAAATGCCTGATCCACTCCCTGGGCTTGTTAGAATTTTGGATTTGGGGATTCTTGCCTGCAGAATTAGTGAAAAAGTGACTACTGAAGAACAGCTTTTAGGCAAGCCTGAGATTTTCATATCCAGAGTTCCTTGCATTAATCACTACAGTCTCTTGTGTCTGTGAATCTACTCTATCCTCTCATGCAACCAAACTTATGCTAATCTACTTAAGGTACAAGAAGTCCATCTCTGCACAGAGCAGAGTCAAAAGGAAGGGAAGGCATCCACCTTAAGTGAAGGAATTTATGGTTAGTTTCTTCAGCCACTGTATGACATCTGGTAGATTGACAATTTTTTAAATGTTTGCTGAATTATGATTAACTAAAATATGATAAGTACTTTCTTTAAAAATTGTATATATTTTTGGTGTTATAATGTGATGTTTCAATATACATGTACATAGTGAAATTATTATTAAGTAAGCAAATTATATATCTAACACCTTCCAAACTTACTTTCCTTCCCTGGTTTTGGTTTTTTTTTTTTTTTTTGTAAGAGTACCTAAAATCCAATCTCTGTAAATTAAAAACGTAAAATACAGTATTGTTAATGATAGTTCTCCTGCAGTATATTAGATCCTTGGACTTTTCCACCCTGTATAACTTCAAGTTTGTACCCTTCACCCACATATCCTCATTTCCTCCCTCACCGTGCCCTGGTAACCACTGTTCTCTCTCTGTTTCTATGTATTTCACGTTTTAAAATAGAATCCATATATAAATGAGATTCTGTAGTATTTTTCTTCCTGTTTCTGGCTAATTTTACATAGCGTCACACACTTTCTCAATCTTACTCTGCCCATGTCAGAAATGAAATGTTGGGCTTAAAACTAAAGTAATTGCTAAAAAAGAGGACAAGATGCAGCTGGGGAAAATGTTGGATAGAGACAGAAAATATCCAGGTCAGATTATATTAGGTCTGACATTGTCTTGCAGAGGGATTCTGGGGCATATATAGATTATTCAAAACAAACTTTTGTTGAAAGGATGAATAAATGAACAGAGATGAATATTGTAGGTACCAACAGGTATCCACTCTGCTAAATATAATCCGCTTAACAAATGTATAATAGATTGACAATATATTGTATGAGGCTGTAGAATGAAGTAGATGATATTATGAAAACAGTGAAGTAAAGGATTTGACAGTCTTACTGGAAGCATATGTCAGTGTATTTTTTTAATTGCCCGAATCATTTACTATATAAATATTTTTTTCTCTAAAGGATATAACCATCCAGGCTAATAAAATAGAGTGAAATATATTTCCAAAATTAAATCATTTGACTTCTTGTGATTCTGTGTTTACCAACTTCCAAATTATTAGTTAATTTTCTCCAAATAGAATAGGAGGAGCACTTGAAGTTAATAAGTAACACAAATATATGAGTCTTAGGATGTGATAACATGAATTGTAATTCTCAATATATTTTTCATGGTATTTATTGGTCTAAAATCATTTGCTAGAGCTTTGAGTTTTAAACTTCTTCAATGAATTGAAACTTCAACCTCTGGGAAATTTCAAGTAAAAATAACCACAAGAATCACAATCACTTGTCAATCACCAACCACCACGAGCATGGGCCTCAATCCAGTCTAATATAAACATTTGTGTCAGGCGCTGAATGGCAGGTCTTAGTTGATCCTACCCACTACTGAAACTTCCCCCATCCAGGCCGTGCTCTGATACCTGGAATCAGCTTCAAGGCATTCTCCAGGTACTCATCTTCTGTGATGGGGTGTCCATCTAACTTCAGCTCCAGGGTAAAATCTCGAACAGTCCAAATAAAGTCTGGAAAGAAACTCACAAACTCGCTGGAGTCCTCAACTTCATCAGTCCTGGGGCAGGATTTTGCCCTGATTAGCTCTGTTAGTTCAGTCACGTAGCTGGGATCTTAGCTAAGGAAAGAGTAGCACCCTATACCATCATTTTCACATCTCACTCAGAAACAAGCTTTATGAACATTCTCTTTTACACTGTCTCTTTTTACTCAACCAGGACCAACTGGGTCACAGCAAAGAAGATGCAGTATGTTTCCATTTCCCTAAACTCCATAAAACCTGGCTCTTCACTTCCTGGAAGGATACTGCAGCTGCTCCAGAGCCTGGTGGTTGATGGTGCTCATGCTGTTGTAGACAAAGCAGCTGCTTAGAAGCACAGCCAGGGCAAAGATCCACGAGTCATTCTTAGGGTCACTCTAGTGTTAAAGAAAAATACAATTACTAGTATCCATGTAGCTAAAACTTAAGTCATTTCAGTTTTCCCAAATTGCTGCGTCTAAAGGAAACACAAATGTAAGCTTTATATGCTTGTCACCTTGATTCAGTCACATTAAATAAATCAGCTATAGAAAAAGCAGTTTAAACATCTCTATTTGCCCTAAAATTATTGTTAATGCATAATGGCCAATCACAAGATAAGTGAAAACTTTTCTTCCCTTATGCTTTATAAATTGTGCTTTAACTGTTATAAGGAGAGTATTTTGGTCTGAAGTCTCCTGAATGATAGTCTCTACTTTTTGTTTGGGACAAACTTAAATTCTTTCAAACTTGATCTGATATTATTCCTTACATTGGAAAACACATTACAGTTAGGACTTAGGAGTCTCCTTTTAATTTATTCACTTATTAATTCATTCATTTGGTTTTTCATTCACTATTCTATCTGTAGGACATAAAGCTGAATAGTAGGGCATATAATATGAATTTTGAAGATCATGTTAATGTCAAGCCGTATTTTTGCCACTTATATTGATCTTCTCAGAGCTTCACTTTTTTAGATATTAAAAGTAGCAATTGACACTGTCAAGGTGTGAAATATTTAATACAGTGACTACAGCATGGTAAGTATGCAGTAACTGGTGAACAATAATCCCTTTGCAGATTTTCTTAATCATGGCTATGTGAGGAATGCAAGTGTTAATCAATTAAATTTACCAAAAATTGTTTGGCTATGAACAAAATGCAAACCCTGCCTTTGGTTTTGTGGATGCAAAGTTCCATAATGACAACAAGATGACTCAGGAATGGCAGATAGGGTTGTCAACATAAAAATACAACCAAGATGATAATTTCTGCCAGGAGTGGAACCAAAGTTATAATGTAAAAACAAAAAACAAAAAACAAAAAGAAAAACCCAAAAAATGGGAAGTGGGAAGGAAGAAAAATAAAGAGAAACAAATGCTCTCTGAGTTCAAAGCAAGAAGTTACTATGTCTAACTAGAATAAGATGGCAGTAGGTGAAAAGTGCTGGACGTTAAGGAGTACATAAAATGAGGACTTGTGGAAATGAAGGGATTAAAAAGGTGAAAGACCCAACAGGACCCAAGTCACAGTTGTTAGGGTGTGATCATATAATGATATTACAGAGTTATTTAATTCAACTGAGTGAGTGAATAGGTACGTGGAGAAGACAAGGCTGGGAATAAGATTCAGGGCAAGACATGAAGATCCCTTAAATAGAAATAAATTTTAACCATATCCACAAATTCCAAGGCCGACAAGTAATTTTGCTTCCATCAAGCATGTATATATTTGTATATTCTGGTCCCTTGAACAATTATTCTCTTGCAAATAAAAAATTTTATGCAAGTTACAATCTATTTTAAATCAATATTTCATCTTTGTTGTATACTGAAATGATGATTGATAACGTTAGTACTGTATCTTTAAATTCACTGTTTCTAAATGAGACCCCACACACTTATGATTTTTGCAGTATGAACGTCTATACACACTAATTATATATTTTTAAACTTTTATTTTAAGTTCAGGCTTACCCTTGAACTTAATAAAATAAAATAAAGAAGTTAAGAAATATTTTAAGTTCAGTGGTGTCCCTGAACTTAATGAAATACCATGAAAGTTAATAAAAGTTAAAAAAAAGAAAATAAAATTAGTATGTTTTGGCTTTCATACTGCAACACAGGGCTTTGTTACATAGGTAAACTTGTGTCATGGGGGTTTGTTATACAGATTATTTTATCACCCAGGTATTTAGCCAAGTACCAATTAGTTATTTTTCCTGATCTTTTCCCTCTTCCCATCATCCACCCTTCAATAGGCTCCAGTGTGTGTTGTTCCCCTCTATTTGTCCATGTGTTCTCATCATTTAGCTCCCATTTATTTATCCATGTGTTCTCATCATTTAGCTCCCATTTATAAGTGAGAACATGTGGTATTTGGTTTTCTGTTCCTACATTAATTTGCTAAGGATAATGACCTCCAGCTCCATCCACGCCCTGCAAAAGATCTTGTTCTTCTTTTATGGCTGTGTAGTATTCCATGGTGTATTCCATGTCTTTGCTATTGCACCACAATGAATATATGTGTGCATGTGTCTTCATAATAGAACAATTTACAGTCCTTTGGGTACATACCCAGTAATGGGATTGCTGGGTTGAATGGTAGTTTTGTCTTTAGGTCTTTGAGGAGTTGCCACACTGTCTTCCACGACAGTTAAACTAATTTACACTCCCACCAACAATGTATAAGCATTCGTATTTCTCTATAATCTAGCCAGCATCTGTTATTTTTTGAGTTTTTAATGAATAGCCATTGTGACTGGTGTAATAACGATAGTACTGTGGTTTTTACTTGCATTTCTCTTACTGGTCAGTGATGTTGAGCTTTTTTATATGATTGTTGGCTGCATGTATGTCTTCTTTTGAAAAGTGTCTGTTCATGTTCGTGTCCTTTGGCCATTTTTTAATTTTTTTTGTGTGTGTGTGTGAATTTGTTTAAGTTCCTTGTAGATGTTGGATATTAGATCTTTGTCAGATGCATTCTTTGCAAATATTTTCTCCCGTTCGTAGGTTGTCTGTTTACTCTGTAGATGGTTTCTTTTGCTATCCAGAAGCTCTTTAGTTTAGTTAGATCCCATTTGTCAATTTTTGCTTTTGTTACAATTGCTTTTTGACATCTTCATCATGACATCTTTGCTTGTGCCTGTGTCCTGAATGGTATGGCCAAGGTTGTTTTCCAAGGTTTTTATAGTTTTGGGTTGTACATTTAAGTCTTAAATCCATCTTGAGTTAATTTTTGTATATGGTCCAAGGAAGGGGTCCAATTTCAGTCTTCTGCATATGGCTAGCCTGTTATCCCAGCACCATTTATTGAATAGGGAATCCTTTCCCCATTGCTTGTCTTTTTTTGTTTTGTTTTGTTTTTGTTTTTCAGGTTTGTCAAAGATCAGATAGTTGTAGGTGTGCAGTCTTAAATTCTGGGTTATCTGTCCTGTTCCATTGGTCTATGTGCCTGTTTTTCTACCAGTTCCATGTATTTTGGTTACTGTAGCACTGTGGTATAGTTCGACATCAGGTAGCATGATGCCTCCAGCTTTGTTCATTTTTGCTTAGAATTGTCTTGGCTATTTTTTGCCTGAGCTCTTTTTTGGTTCCATATGAATTTTTTTTTAAATGGTTTTTTTCTAATTCTGTGAAGAATCTCAATGGTAGTTTAATAGAAATAGCAGTGAATCTATAAATTGCTTTGGGCAGTGTGGTCATTTTAACAATATTGATTCTTTCTATCCATGAGGAAGGAATGTTTTTTCATTTATTTGTGTCATCTCTGATTTATTTGAGCAGTTGTTTTTAGTTCTTGTTGGAGAGATCTTTTACTTCCCTAGTTAGCTGTATTCCTAAGTAGCAATTATGAATGGGAGTTTGTTCCTGATTTGGCTCTCAGCTTGACTGTGGTTGGTGTAAAGGAATGTTAGTGATTTTTGCATATTGATTTTGTATCCTGAGATTTTACTGAAGTTTTTTTTGTTTTTTTTTTTGTTTTTTTTTTTGTTTTTAATCAGCTTAAGAAGCCTTTGGGCTGAGACTATGGGGTTTTCTAGACATATAATCATGTTGTCTGCAAACAGAGATAGTTTGACTTCCCCTCTTCCTATCTGGATGCCCTTTATTTCTTTCTCTTTTCTGATTGCCCTAGCCCGGATTTCCAATCGTATGTTAAATAGGAATGGTGAGAGAGGGCACCCTTGTCTTGTGCCAGTTTTCAAGAGGAATGCTTCCGGCTTTTGCCCATTTAGTATGATGTTGGCTGTGGGTTTGTCATATATGACTCTCATCATTTTGAGCTATGTTCCTGCAATACCTAGTTTATCAAGAGTTTTTACCATGGGTGGATTTTGAATTTTATTGAAAGCGTTTTCTGCATCTATTGAGATAATCGTGTGGTTTTTGTCTTTAGTTTGGTTTATGTGATGAATCACATTTATTGATTTGCATATCTTGACCCATTCTTGGATTCCAGGGATAAAGCCTACTTGATCATGGTGGATAAGTTTTTGATGTGTTGCTGGATTTAGTTTGCCTGTATTTTGTTGAGGGTTTTTGCATTGATATTCATCAAGGATATTGGCCTGAAGTTTTGTCATTGTATCTCTTCCAGGTTTTGGTATCAGGATAATGCTGGCCCCACAGAATGAGTTAGGGAGGAGTTCCTCCTCCTCAATTTTTTGGAATACTTTCAGTAGCTATCAGCTCTTCCTTGTACATCTGTTAAATTCAGCTATGAATCTATTTTTGGTTGGTAGGCTATTTATTACTTCCTTAATTTCAGAGCTCATTATTTTTCTGTTCAGGGATTCAGTTTCTTCCTGTTTAAGTCTTGAGAGGGTCTATGTTTCAACACATTTGTCCATTTCTTGTAGATTTTCTAGTTGATGTGCATGGAGGTTTTCATAATACTGTATTTGTGTGGGATCAGTGGTAACATCCCCCTTGTCATTTCTGACCAACCCTATTTTCAATTTCTACTCAGACTAATTTAAATAGGGAAAAGACTGCACCTAATACTATAAAGCAAAATTATCTAGAATTATCCAATTTACAAATTTTTTATGGGTCTGGCTCACACTGTTCTGGAAGTCAGTGATGACTACATATCCAAGCCCAGTAAATTGGGCAAAAACTTTTATGAGTGTTCCTGGTGTAGCTGGCACTCTTCTTTTCTTTTCCTTTCTTTTTCTTTTTTTTTCTGTTTTTTTTTTTTTTTTTTTGAGACAGAGTCTCACTCTGTCACCAGGTTGGAGTGCAATGGCACAATCTCAGCTCACTGCAACCTCCATCTCCCGGGTTCAAGCAATTTTCCTGTCTCAGCCTCCAAGTAGCTGGGATTACAGGCACCCATCACCATGCTTGGCTAATTTTTGCATTTTTAGTAGAGATGGAGTTTCACCATTTTGGCTAGGCTGGTCTCAAACTCCTGACCTCAGGTGATCCACTTGCCTCGGCCTGCCAAAGTGCTGGGATTAGAGCCATAAGCCACCACGCCTGGCTAGCTGGTGCTTTTCTATGCATTTCAAAATAGATTATTTCAGTGAAACTCCATTTTCCTGATTTCTACCTCCAACCCTATGAACCCCACACAACTTAACTAGTAGCACCCATTGATCCCACTTCCTGGAAGAAGGTTACAGCTTCTTCCAGGAAACTTTCTCCTAAATTGTATCATTGGGTTAGGTCCTTACTTCCAGCATCTGGGCACTCTAACAGATCACAATGTTGTCTTCGCCACTAGGCTCTGAGCATTTACCTGGTTCACTGATTAGCATATAGCTTTGAAATTCAGGACAATGTATTTAGCAAACAGCCCTAGACTTCTGTTATGCGGAAAGTATTTATTAAATTTTATAATTCATCCAAGTGTTAAAAATAAGAAGGTCTATCACCAATAGTCCAAAATATTTGAGCTTACCGAGAAAGTAAGTCCTAGGAAATGAAATTTAGCTTTGTTTCTTATAGTGAGATTTGTGATTTAGGAATAGGCCACAGAAGTTGGATTTATGGTATACATAAAAACATAAACAGAGAATCAAAGGTAAAGAAGATTTCTCTATGGCTCTGTCTTACCTTTTCAATATCACCCAGGCCCTCAGTGTCCAGAAGGACCAGGGTGAGGTTTGGCTTGGAGGGGTGGGGCAAACACCACATCCAGATGCCTTTGGTTTTAGACTTCACTGTGCAGCCCAGAGGGAAACCTTCAAGGGAAGAGGAGAAACAACATATAGTGATAGGAGAATCCAGGCAGACCAAGTTTCTACTGGTTAAGAGTATAGGAATGTAAGTGCCTGGCAGGGGAAATGGTTGCTTCCATTTTAGCAAAGACAACCAATCCCATCTTTATTTATATAAATGACTTTCTCAAGAAGTTTTTGGGTCCCCTATTCACCTCATATCTATATAAGCTCAAATACTGCAGAATTAATGTAAACTCTATTAACCTGTTGCTATGGTCTGGTTGTTAGTCCCTCCAATACCCCATGCATATGTTAGAACTTAATCCCAAAATGATGATATTAAGAAGTCAGAAGCGGTTAAATCGGGAAGGGTCATGCCCTCAGTTAAAAAACTAATACGCTTATCAAAGACCTTGAGGGAGTTTCACTGTTCCTCCTGCCCCTTCTGCCATTTGGAGACAGTAGGAAACCACCTCTGTGAGTAACAAGCCCTCGATAGACATTGAATCTCCCTGTGCCTTAATATTGGACTTCCCAACCTCCAGATCTGTGAGAAATAAGTTTTTAGTATTTATAAATTACCATGTCTAATTATTTTGTCATAGTGGCAGACAAAGACTGTGATACCTGTGTATATTTTATGCGACACTGAAGAGGAAGAAAAACCATGCATGCATAAGTGAAATTAGAGAGGGTGCTGAGACAAGAGCTCCAAGTGCTGAGACAAGGGTTCATCTTCATGTAGTGACTCTTTTTCCTTAGATGGGTGTCATGTTAACAGAAAGACATCCAAATGGAGGAGAGTCTGGCATGGAAAGGACACTGTAAAGCATCCACTCTAGTATAGTCTGTTGAAATGGTTTCCAGGAGTGGAGTAGTGAGGGTAACATCTTGAAATGTAGTTGAGGAGTCTGTGATTTGAACCCCTGAATATGCAGCCAAGTAGACCATCACTTAAGTGTTTCAGATGGAAAATGACAAAAATCAGCCAAAAATTTAAGAAAATCCATGAGGTATTAGAATACAGCAGGAATTAAAAAGTTATACCTTGGACTAGTAAAAGAGTTCTAGAATTTTAAAGGCAGAAGGTGTGAAAGTTGTCAGCATCAAAATGGAGTCACTTATGCCAAACTTTAATGAAGTCAGCAGATCATGAAGGAAAAGCTCTCATGCACACTTTCCTGTGATGGGAATTGCCATTGAGGATGTTGCCAATCTACCACCTTGCAACAAAGGCTAATGTTATGAGGACATCTTTCCAATAACAGCCAATCCTAACTGTAAAGTTGCAGGTGGTATAACTTGCAATCAGGGTCCCTTCTATACTGGCTCTTTTAGCAACAGCCAGTACACGTTAACTCCTGTGAGTAAGCTCTTGTAAATGAATCAACTTTTGTTTCAAAACAACCTGCATGCACTTCTCTTTCCTGTCTTCAAAGTTTCCCACTGTCTCAACCACCGTGGATGCACCTATTATTTATTATAGCATTCATACCCAAATTCAGTATGCATATGGTTCCCTGCTCATTCTTAAATAAACTCATCTCTTTGGAGAGCTACTTTCTCTGTTGTTATTTTAGCTGAACATAATCTAACATCAGAAGTAGGACCCAAAGTGAGCTCATCTTAGAATGATCAGCAGCCCCTGAAACCATGCGTGGTACTCACGTGTTGAGCCTTTCGATCTCTTCGTTTCCACAGCTGACCTTTTCTTCCCTGTCGAGTCACCTCTTGGGTTAAAATTCCTTCTTTTTGTCTAGTTCAGGATCTTATTGGGATAAGGTCATCTCAATAAAAGGCGTTGAATGCCTTCTTACCCTAAAAAAGACTGTCTTTTCTGGCAAGCCCTTCATGAGATAAGAACATTGTCCTTCTGGTGAGTACTCTTTTGTTTTTGTTTACTTCTGCATGCCTGGTTTAATATTTTGTTTGGTCTGCATGAATCCCAAATCTTTACTTGACCTAAGAAGTGCATTCTTCCATGTAGTGAATCACTTTGGCAATATTCCTGACACAAATTTTTGTTCAAATTGTACCAGTGATCTCTTTTTACAGAGTTAGCGCTCTCAACTTTGATTTAACCCTGTATTGAGATACTAAATAATAGAATCACTAACTAAACTACATAAAAGACTCAATGCCTCTAACAAATCTTACCCAGTTCCACATGGTCTTTTAATTTGTTTAATTGGGCTCCTGGTTCAGAACCATTGTCCAAAATGAATTTTTTATGCCCCTGTTGGCTTTGCTTTGTATTATTTTTTTAAGCTATGTACCTGTTATCTGTCCAACTTCTGAAGAAATGAGACTCCTAACAGAATAATACTGGCTCAGCACATAAAGAATATGCCAAAAATGTGGAATTGACAAAATTGACTTAATAATGAATTCCAGGTAGAATTAGCCTGAAACCCACTCCTTCCAAACCTCCTTGTTGCTCAAATGTGGCTAAAAGGGTTTTGAAACTGACTCCCAGTCACCAATCACTTTCTCCTGACTTGGGACTAAACCAACAAAATCAAGTGCATCTAGCACTAAGGAACAGATACTACATAACTACAGGATGATTGATCAGAGATGCTTTCAGAGAAATATCTTGATCAAAGGGAGAAATGCAAAGGTTGTCAGAAGGAAAAGGGAGTCACTTATGCCAAACTCTAACAAAATGGAGTCAGGAGTTCATGAAGGAAGGGCTTTCATGTATACTTTTCTGTGGTGGGAACTGCCATCAAGGACATTTACAGACTACAGCCTTACAACAAAGGCTACTTCTGTACTTCCAGTAATAGCCAGTCCTAACCACAACCTTGCAAGTGGCCTTACTTCGTGCAATCAGGGTACCTGCAGTTAGGGTAATATCCATAAAACTCTCTCAAGCAAGATCCAATGTGCATGTCACCACCTGCAATATGATCCTGTAAACCACTGAACTTTTATTTTACATCAACTGGCGTATACTTCTCCTTTTTGCCTTTAAAAGTTTCTTACCCCCTTAACCTTTCTGGATGAGCTCATGATTTGTTATAGCATGCATTTCCAGAATTTATAAATCCCCTGCTTATTCCTGAATATATTCATTTCTTTGGAGAGTGACTATCTGTTGTTATTTTGAGTTGACAGAAGAACTCAAGGTATGGTAGTCAAATCACTCATTTCCTGAATGATGAAACTGAAAAGTAGAAATGGTAACTGATTGACTTAGTTGGAAAGACATACAGACTACACTTTAACATCAGTCTTCTGACTGGTAGCCTGGTGCTTTATAAGCCACACTGATTGCCTGCACTGGACAACAGTCTCATGTAAAAGAGATAAGAGAAATTATAACTAATAGCGACCTTAATTACAAAAAATGGAAATACAGAAATTAGAATATCCAACATGGATTGAAACATTCATTTTATCTTAAAGTTCTGTGGAAACTTGCTATGACTACATGAATATTTTAGTAAATATTTAATAATGCATTATTATTTAAGTTAATTTTTATTAATACCTTATTTATATATGAAATGTGAAAATAAAGACAAAGTGGGAAGAGTCGGTTGACTTAAATCCTCCACAGTGAATGTGAAGTGTTCATTGATGAATTCAAAATTAGCTTTCAATATTTATCCCCAACACCAACTTTCTCTTGTCTCATCTTCTTACTGGATATTGACTGTGTAGCTGGACAGATGGGGCTCATCCAAGCTTTGCTGGTGTCACTCACCTTTGTTCCTCCCAGCCAGCTTGTTCATCAGGTAGGACTTGCCTGTGCGGTAGAGGCCCACAATTGCCACCACTACTACAGGCTGTGTAATGGCAGATAGGTTCTCCAGAGCTTCTGGATTCACCACCAGATGCCCTTTAGTGTTCTCAATGAGGCACACTGGGCCTGGTATGTGGATCTCTGATGCCATGTTCATGGCGTCCCCTTGTCTGCAGGGAAAAAATAAAATGGGAAGTAATGTCTGGTCAATCAGTTAAGCTGAATTCTACAATAGGGCGTAAATTTTTATTTTCTGTTCTTGAACATTCTTTCTTGTGCATTTCTAAGAAGACCTGTGGCCCTTTAAGGCTGTCCTATAGACTGGTCCACTGGCTGCCTTTAAAATAACTTCATTTTGAAATAGACTTGCAGAAAAGATGCACAATAGGTATGAAGTGTTTCCATAAACCATTTCCCTAGCTTCTCCTAATGTTAATATTTTACACAACCATAGAACAATTACTGAAACCAGGATTTTAACATGGATACAATAATAACTAATCTACACACCTAATTCACATTTCACCAGTTTCCCACTAACATCCTTCTGCTTATGATCCAATCCAGGATCCCTCATTGTGTTTAGTCATTATGTTTCTGTGGTATCCTTGCATCTTCGGTAGTTCCTTATTCTTTTTTTATCTTTCATGTCTTTGACATTTGAGAAGAGCACTGGCCTGTGGTTTTGAAGAATATCCCTAAATTTTGGTTTTTCTGATGTTTTCTCATTGATTGAAGTTATGCATTTTCTTTTGCAAATGTCACAGAAGTGATGCTCTGCCATTTTCAGTGTCTTATATTAATGGATTCATGATGTTGACATGACTTCTTCTGGTGCTTTGACCTTAACTTTGATCACTTGGTTAAAGTGCTTGCTTCCAGACTTCTCCACCATAAAGAGTTATGTACCACATTGTCACTAAAAAGTTTCCATTTTGCAGATGACATGATCATATATTTAGAATACTCCATCATCTCAGCACAAAACCTCTTTAAGCTGATAAGCAACTTCAGCAAAGTCTCAGGATACAAAATCAGTGTGCAGAAATCACAAGCTTTCCTATACAATAATAACAGACAAACAGAGAGCCAAACATGGTTCTGAAATTGAGAGCACATATACACCATGGAATACTATGCAGCCATAAAAAATGAGCAAACTCCCATTCACAGTAGCTACAAAAAGAATAAAATACCTAGGAATACAACTAACAAAGGATGTAAAAGACATCTTCAAGGAGAACTACAAACAACTGATCAAGGAAATAAGAGAGAACACAAACAGATGGAAAAATATCCCATGCTCATGGTTAGGAAGAATCAATATTGTGAAAATGGCCATACTCCCCAAAGTAATTTACAGATTCAATGCTATCCCCATCAGGCTATCATTGACCTTCTTCACGGAACTGGAAAAAATCACTTTAAACTTCATATGGAACCAAAAGAGAGCCCGCATAGC
Organism: Cacajao melanocephalus; assembly: GCA_963573385.1. NCBI lineage: Eukaryota > Metazoa > Chordata > Mammalia > Primates > Pitheciidae > Cacajao > Cacajao melanocephalus. The sequence continues at coordinate 30,257 of CAUYLG010009194.1, forward strand.
CAAAAGAATCCTAAGCAAAAAGAACAAAGCTGGAGGCATCATGCTACCAGACTTCAAATTATTCTACAAGGCTGTAGTAATCAAAACAGCATGGAACTGGTACCAAAACAGAGTAACAGACCAATGTAACAGAACAGAGGTCTCAGAAGCAATGCCACACATGTATAATCATCTCATCTTTGACAAACCTGACAAAAACAAGCAACGGGGAAAGGATTCCCTGTTCAATAAATGGTGTTGGGAAAACTGGCTAGCCATGTGCAGAAAGCTGAATCTGGATCCCTTCCTTATACCTTACACTAAAATTAACTCCAAATGGATTAAAGACTTAAACATAAGACCTAACACCATAAAAACCCTAGAAGAAAACCTAGACAATACCATTCAGGACATAGGCATAGGCAGGGACTTCATGACTAAAGCACCAAAAGCAATGGCAACAAAAACCAAAATAGACAAACAGGATCTAATTATACTTAAACATTTCTGTACAGCAAAGGAAACAAGCATTAGAGTGAACCAGTAACCAAAATAATGGGAAAAAATTTTTGTAATCTACCCATTTGACAAAAGGCTAATATCCAGAATCTAAGAAGAACTAAAGCAGATTTCCAAGAAAAAAAACAAACAAACCCATCAAAAAGTGGGCAAAGGATATGAACAGACACTTTTCAAAAGAAGACATTTATATGGCCAACAAACTTATGAAAAAATGCTTATCACTGGTCATTAAAGAGATGCAAATCAAAACCACATTGAGATACCATCTTACGCCAATTAGAATGGTGTTCGTTAAAACATCTGGAGACTGATGCTGGAGAGGATGTGGGGAAATAGGAACACTTTTATACTGTTGGTGGGAGTGTAAATTACTTCAACCACTGTGGAAGACAGTGTGGCGATTCCTCAAGGATTTAGAAAAAGAAATTCCATTTACCCAGCAATCCCATTACTGGGTATATACCCAAAGGATTATAAATAGATCTATTATGAAGACATGCACATGTATGTCCATTGCAGCACTGCTTACAATAGCGAAGACCTGGAACCAACCCAAATGCCCATCAATGATAGACTGGACAAAGAAAATGTGGCACATATACACTATGGAATACTATGCAGCCATAAAAAATGACAAGTTCATGTCCTTTGTAGGACATGGATAAATCTGGAAACCATCATTCTCAGCAAACTGACACAAAGACGGAAAACCAAACACCGCATATTCTCACTCATAGGTGGGTGTTGAACAATGTGAACAGGTGGGCACAGTGAGGGAAACATAACACATTGGGGTAGGTTGGGGAGTGGAGGGGTAGGAGAGGGACAACAGGGGGTGGGGAGGTTGGGGAAGGAAAACACTGGGAGAAATGCCTGATGTAGGTGACGGGGGGATGGAGACTGCAAACCACCATGGCATGTGTGTACCTATGCAGCAACCCTGTGGGACGTGCACATGTATCCCAGAGCTTAAAGAACTAAAAAAACAGAAAAAGTTTCCATTTTAAGAAACAGTTTGGAGACTGCAGATATAATCTTATCATACTTTTTTTTTCAGCCACTACTTTTAGTTTTTATTTATGATTCTTTTTGTGTTGTTTGACTAAAAAGGATTTTCTACTATAGTCATTCTTTCTATATTTATTAACTGCAGTTGTACCAGGAGCAAGGGCTGTTACTTCTTTATTTTTTTTTGTTTGCTGATTTAATCATTTATTTGTGTCAGTGCAAACTCAGAGATACTAGTTTTATTCTGAGGGTTTCAATACTTAACTATCAATATTTATTTTGTTACTCAACTTGTCCTAGATTTCACCATTGAGAGCTACTTCAAGCTGGATCCTAGGTTTTTGTTTTTTTTTTTATGCTTCCATCGTATTTTTAGTGCTTCTTTCCTTTTTGGCTCCACAATATATTCTAGGAAAAATATCTGTATTTTTCCTGCTTTATCCCTAGAATAAATTCACCATTTATCCCAATATCTTTGGTTTCTTTCATTGGATAATGGTACCTTGACACCAAGATATCAGTCTAGGAGTGCTCATTATTTCTAGACCCACTCAGGGGCAAAGTTAAGAAATATATGTATGAATACTAACATGTATATACACACATCTATATTTATTTTTTATCTGAACATTTCTATAATAAAGCTTGATTCTGTTGTTATTTCTAATTCCAATCCAACATGTGAGCTCATTCAAGATTTTGGCTTTCCTTTTTAAACTATTTTCTCTAAATAAGCTACACTTTGGTCTCCTAATACATAATACATTTGCTTCCTTGCTCAATCCTAGTATTTTCATATAGTCGTTTCAAAATTGGTAATAATTCTGTGGAAAAATAAATTTACTTACTACAGAAAATTATTAGTGTACGTTCTTTTTGTCTTTAGCCTTATATACATACACACTCAAAACACTGCATTCCAAAGTTGTCTGGGTTAGTTTTTTTACTTCTCCACCCTCTTCAGTGTGGTTAAATTATTCATTTGTAAAACAGTCATATTTGTTACTGCTTGTGTTTCTTTTTGGCCTCCCTCACATCTTGGTATCTTGGTTGATTTTAAGTATAATTTATTTTTTGAGTTTGTGAAACATCATGGTTCTGAAATTCAGAGCTTTTCAAAAAGTTATAGTCAAGAGAAGTGTCACTTTCCCTTCATCTTAGCACTCTACTCCCATTGCAGTGGTCTTCTGTTCTTTCTACCACATTCCCACCTGTTCTCCATAGATACTCAATCTTGTTAGTTTCTGGTTTACCCTTCTTGGATTTTCTTTTCACAAATGAGAATATACATATTTTCTTATTCATATTTTCTAACATTAAGATCACATCATATAGAAATTTGGAAATCCCTCCACATCTGTTCATAGAAAACTTTTTAAATCCTTTTAATGTGTATCTACTCCTTTATGTGGATTATATCCCAGTTTATTAAATCACTCTTTAATGTATGGGCATTTAGATTGTTTCAAATATTTTGCAATTACAAACAATGCTGCAATGAATAAGTCTGTTAACTTTGTGCATGTGTATTTTTATATAGTTACAGGAGAAATTTCAGGATAGATTCCTACCAGTGGGATTGCTTGGTCAAAAGATGAGAGTACATAATTTTTTAGACATTGCCAAATTCCTCTACAGAAAGTTGTACAAGCTTGCATTCCCACCAGTTCATCTTGTATGTCATTTTCCAGAAAATGGAATTTTTCCTAGGTGTCCGGCTCTCGCTCTTCTGACTTAATGACAAAATTTTCTTTGGAAGCTTTTCATGTTCACATTTAGATCTTTGGACTGAGAAAAGCTGAGCTTGCTGAGCTCATGTATACAGTAATAGTAATTTTCACCCGGGGAATATTATGTCATACACATCTCTATACTTTGAAACATAGATACCATTCTAACCCATTCTTTCTCCTGATTTCTTCCAAGCCCCTCTGCGGACAAGGTCTGGTCAGACTGTGGGACTCAGGTTACCCAATGGCTTCTTCTTCTTACTGTGCATCAGCATTCACATGTTATTCATGCAAGCCTGATAGCTCACTCCTGACATGTACTCCGTTGATTTCTGAATCAATTATATTGCCAGATTTTGAACTCTCTGCATTTTAAGATTGATTCGTCATTACCTCCATATATATCAGCCTGCATATTGCTTTTAATTATTCCATGTGATGAAGTCATACCAGGAAACATTCTTTGAAAAACCATGGCTTGTATTTTGTCTGATCTCTGCTGTATTGAGAGTAGCCTATGCACAATTGTAATCATACTATCTTTATCCAAAGCTTGATACTTTGAATATTTTGATAATTTTTGTAAAGTTAAAAGGAGTGAAAAGCCTTCCTGTAGTAATGCCTTAATTTTGTGTTTTCAAGTTGAATGTCTCAATCCTTATAACTTATGTGATCATGATACGAAATATTAAGATACAAGGAAATACAGATGATAGATACTGCAGTTTTCATTCTTATCCTATAATGAAGAGTGGTTTGCTGCCACTATACAGTTGGTTACTTCTGACTTGTTCCACTGGAGGCTTATATTGAATTTTTTTGCTTCTCATTGCTTCAGGAGAAGATGGCAAAAGCACCTTTTATTTTTCTGTGATCATGACCCATTTCCTCCTAGAGCAGTGGCCTACAGGATCTGCTGGCAAGCAGGAAGGGTAAACTAGAAACTGAAAAGATTGAGTATCTATGGAAGATGAGTGAGAATAGAGAAAGGTCTGTCCAATTCTGTAGCATGCACTATGCTACCATAAAATAGATATCAACCAGAAAATGTGGTGGCACAAAGATGTTACAAGCTCCTCAGTTACAATAATATGTTGCCTCTTTTTGCAGATCCCAAGTTGCCTACCTTCATTTACCTAGAGCTATAAAAGTTGGCAATAAAGAAAGTGACAGAGTCTATTAGGCAGATATTCAAAGACAACGGTAATTTAAGATGGTGTCAGAAAAGAAATAACAATCCTAGAACATTAGTTTCTCTGAGTATCTGTTCCACCTCTACTGAAGCCTAATTCAACCCAGCAGGAATTAGAGTGCACAAAGGGACATGACATGCAGCCACCTAAGACCAGGATTTCATCAGGACTTGTATCCTGCTGCTGGCTCAACTGGAGCCTATCTTGGCGATGGTCAACTTAGAGAAAACTAATGAATGCTTATAAATCTTTAAATCTTTATAAGTCCTAGTCTTACCCAGAGTAGAGATCTTCTAGAGTTGGGAAGGAGGTAGCTTCAATGAGAAAGTTACGAGTCTTTTTTCTCTTCTCTTTAGTTCTGAATTTGGTTGCACTGCTTTCTCCTTGTTTTTTCTTGCTGGAACTTTGGACTTTTACCTTACCTCTCCAAAGTCATGGGGCTTTCCAGATTTTCCAGTTCTTTGTTTGAGATGCCAATAATCTGGAAACCCTCTACCAGTAACACATTTGGTGAGTCAGCCAGGATGAGATAAGCCCAAAGTTTAGGATTCATTTTCTCCTTTTTCTTTCTGCTCCATACAAAGGGATCAATCTCTCTCTCTCTCTCTCTCTCTCTCTCTCTCTCTCTCTCTCTCCATGTCTTTTCCTTTCCAACACAGGACCCTTGGTGGGCAGCACCTAAACACAAAGGCAACTGCAGGTTTCTGGCTGTGGCCAGTGAAACTAAGGAGTTTCCACGTGGAAGCACTTCACCACCACTGCTGGGTTCACTTAAGGGACCAGAGTCTTCCCTTTTTTTTCTCCTGTCTTTCTTTTTCAGTCTTTCAGTGGCTGCTTCCTAGCAGTTCCTTGGACATTGAGGGCAACTGACTAGGGGTTACTCCCCAGTGTTGCCTGAAGGCAAAGGAGTCAATGGGGATACTTGCTTTGCCTGGAAGGGGGAAGGACTCTTTTTTAAAAAAATCTTTTCCATTTGTGGTCCCTGATCCCTACATGTGGCACAGCCTGGAGGGAATGCACATATGTTTCAGGTGACTTAAACCTTTTTTTCTTATGCCAAATTCTTCCCTTCCCCTACTCTACTGGCTAAGGACAAAAAAAAAAAAAAAAAAAAAAAAGCCCACCCAACCTCTAATTCCTATCATTACAGTTCATGGCTATCCTTGTAAAGCTCATAGTAGGCCACTGCATCTGGAGGGAAAACATGTACATGGCACTGGTGCCCACCTAAGGTCAGAGACATCTGACAGTAAGGTTGAACCTCACAGAGGGACACCCTGGGGATCTCCCAGACCTCAGCCTCTCCAAAGGGGACACACTCTGCAGAGGTTCTGAGGTCTAGTACTAAGACATCTTTAGAATTTTCTCTTGGATTTGCAATACTGTTTGGAGTCTGGATTTTACTGTTTAATGGGAAAGTGAGATGGTGTTGGATGTATCCAGACCTTTGTGCTGCTGTTCTAAGCAGGGGATCTGATTAACGTGTGACACTCTCTTTTGGTGCTTTTTGGTCCCAGTGATCTTTGGAGTCCAGGGAGGTTTGACCTTTAAAAATCAAACTGCCATGGAAACTGCTGTACCCAAAATTTTGGTTCACAGCTGTTAGAGATACACTTTTGGTGCTACAAAAGAAATAGCACTCAAATATAAATTTTCTCAGCAAGGCAATTTACTTCTATAGAAGGATGCATCTCACAGATGGAGCAATGATAAGAGCACACCTGAACAAAGAAGGGGAAGGGTTTCTTATCTCTGATGCAGGTAGCTGTACTGCTATATTCCCCTATTGGCTAGGGTTGGACTAGACAGTCTAAGCTAATTCTGATTGGCTATTTAAAAGAGAGCAGGGGTATGAACTAGAGTACCCCTGGGGTAAGCAGTTTCAGCAGGAAAGATGGTTATGGAACAGGTGACTAAAGGTGACTCAGGTCAGGTCAGATGACCAGGGGTGACTCAGGATAGAGCAGGTGACCAGGAGTGACTCAGGATGGAGCAGGTGACTAGGATGAATGAGAACTCTAAATATGTGGATTAGGAGGGGGATGTGTGAGGGGAAAGTGCAGTTTTGGCAAGAGGAATAGGTGCAGGTAACCAGGGGAACAGATGTGAACTACTGATTAGAGCTGGAGGGAAGGTTTTTTATTGAAACTAGGGGCAAGGAGACAAGTAAGTTAAACTTTAAAATGAAGAACAAAGAACAGCGAAACTGAAACTGCGGACATACTGATTTTTGAAGATAAATTTAGAACTCAGTGTATTTAACAACAGCCTCCATTGGTTATCTATTGGGGAAAACAAAGTAAAACCAGCAAGTTTGTATTGCCATCTCATTGCTAAGGTTCCCAACAATTGGATCTTCATTTATTTGTGTGTATACATGTCCAGATATGTTTATTTGTATGTATACTTAGTTGTATGTTGTGTCTAGCAAATTGGCTTATGAGTAAAAAAGCACACATAAATTAGGTAAATAAGTCTAAGCAATTTTCAAGTACATGTGATTTAAGTATAACTTTACTAAACAAGCTGGCTTTAAAATTATTAGTAGAATAAAAATAGAAATGTCTTCAGAATTGTCAGCATACATTTTCTCTGGATTTTATGTTTGTCTTTGCTAGATATTTTGAGATGTCAGTGTCTGGCATAGAAGGTTATAAAACTATAAGCACAGCTAATACAAGATGATCTTGGTTTGTATGCTTTCTTTTGATGAATGAGAGTAATTTATGAAAGGAAAATATCGTGGGCCCCCAAAATCACCAAGCTGAAGGGAAAATTCATGCTGGGAATGCTTGGGACAAACATTCCTCCCATTCTATTTAAAGTCATCCCTCTGCTCACTAAGATAAATGCAAATCTGATTGCTTTCTTTGGAAAGGCTAATCAGAAACACTAAAGAATAAACTCTGTCTTCTACCTACCTGTGACCTGGAAGCCCCTAAGCCTCCTCCCCACTTTGCGTTGTCCCACTTTTCTGGACTGAACCAATGTTCATTTTACATATGTTGATTGATGTCTCATGTCTCGCTTGTTAAAAGTGAAAGAATTGAGTAAAAAGAATAAGATAAATGTTTTAGGTAAACTTTTTGTGTAAATTAAAATCTTAAAAGTTATTTTTGATGGTCATTTAGTATATGGGTAATTTCCAATTAAGGTTGTGATATGGGGAAATCTGTTTCTAAAATTGTGGAATTGTTCTTACCTATAAATGCCCATACCTGATAGTTCAGCATTTCTTGCTTTTTAGGATTTCACCAAAGTTTTAGGTTACTAAGGAAAAGAATTTTAGTTAACTCATAATTCTGTAAACAAAATGTGCCAGAAAGGGTTATGCTATTAGTGAGAAAAAAGAATAATTTTGTCTAATTCAGAAGTTATCCAAACATTAGTTCGAATTATGGATTTAAAAAGGTTATGTATGAAACAGTGTAGTGAGGCACCACCAAGTAGGGCAAAAAGATGTGGAAAAGTTTAAATAATAAAATATTCTTTAAAACCTGATAGACAATTGTAGACATTTGACTAATTAACATTTTCCTAGTTAAAGCTCTTAGTCTTGGTTAAAGTAAGAAGTATTGTAAACAAATGTATCGGCAGTTTGGTAATTTTTTGAAGATATAGTTAAATTTCTTATTTGTTTCTGTGAATAGTTATTGTGTTTCCTATGAATTTCTAGCAAGTCATCATTTGTTCCATTTATCTGGAATTCCTAGGCTACCTCTTTTGGGCCCACAGTAATTGATGGAACACACCAGCCTTCTAACCTTAAACTAACTTTTTGGATTTTAGGCTTCCTGATACTTTAAGTGTGTTGAGTATATTGTCATAAATATAATTTGAGTCATATTATCTCTCTCTGCCTAATTTCCCCAAAATTTGTAAACTATTTGTGAATATTCTTAATTCACGGCAATGTGTTTGTCTGCATACAGTTGAACAGGGCGGCTAGGGCTGCTCAAGGAGAGAGAACCCAGAAACCTGACATGCTGGCAAAAGAGCAAGAATTTCTTACCAGTCAGACTCTAACCTCTTTCTGTCTGTGCAAACTGGTTAAACGAAAGGTAAAAGTCACTGTTCATCTCCCCTGTTAAGTATTGATTAATAAAAAAGAGCTTTAATTAATTGGTTTAATAATAATAAGAGCTTAAATCATATATTTTGTCAGAAAAGTAAATAGTGCAATGCTTTTTATTTACTTCATGTGACCTGAGTAATCTTTGGGAAAGAAAGACGATTTTAAAGATTATTGGTAAAATACAAATGTCTTCAAAGTGTAAACATGTACTTTAAATTATGTTCAAATATTAGGTTTGCTAAATGCTTTAAGGTCATCAGCTGCTTCTTTGGCTTTTGAAAATTGTCTGACTTGTCTGCTTTACAGCTAGGTAAGGTCTGAGGACATGTGGAGTTGGCTGCTCCTAACTGTGCTGGAAATATTCAAACCTTATCAGCACCTAGTACATAATTAACATAACTTACCATGTTTCACATTAAAATTAAAATGGCTAAGAGTCACCATTATAAGGTGTACTTGGGACTACTAAAATAGTTTTACATGCAAGATGTGTAAGAACAATAGTGTGTGTGTATGTGTGAATATGTGTGTGTGTGTTTTAAAGGTTTTAAGGAGGCATGGAAAGGTAAATTCTTGCCTACGATTAAAAAATTGTTTTAAATTAGATAAGAAAAACTAAAAGTTCAAACAAATGCTGGAAGGTATCTAAAAATTAGTCTTGCAAAAGAAATTATCTATGTGAACATATTGACTAAATATGGTTTTTCTGTAAACTGAACATTAAACAACAAGGTTTTCTTAAAGCGCTAATCTACTCTTTGGCAAAATTTATAAAGGGTTATAAAAGGTTTTTGCTTCTTTAAAATTTCTGAGTCATAATTTTGGCAAAATAAATAGTTCATGGTCATCTAGAATTTTATTTCATAATATCAAGTGTTTTAAACTCTGAACATATTTAACAGCCTTCCCAAAATCAAAATTCAGTTTCAACATTGTCTTTCCTGATGGCTGGCTTTTTGGATGAATCAGGAGGCCCCTGAATCGTCCAGAAAAGAGGCAAAAAGGATTATTTAACATATTTAGGTACAAAGGATTGCCAGAATTATGTTCAATCTTCTTTAGGTTATATTTTTGTGAATAATGCTAATATATGTCCCAAAATTGTCTGAGATTTCTAAAATTCAAATGTCTAAGTGTCTGCTATCAATTATAATTGTGGTTATTATGTTAAGTCATGGTAGACCACAGAAATAACCAAATTTCCTTGTATAAAACTACTAACCTAAGTGGAACAAAAAATTAATTGAATAACCAGGTTTTGTTTTTCCTCTTGCAAATTTCTGTCACAAACATTCTTAACAGCATAGGTGTCCACTTCCTGAAGTTTAAGTGAAATCTTTTAACCAAATTCTCTTCCTCTCACCTAGAGACCATCAAGCTTCAGATGATCATGTAACAAACATTCCAGCCAGTTCCTGGTGAAGACACCACCCCTGGCCATCAAGAAACAACCCTGCCTCCACTAGACAGAGCAGGGCAAGAGTTCTGTGATCCCCAATAGGTAGGGACTACGCCCCAAGCCAGCATGAAGCAGTTACAGAAGAAAGATCCTCAGTCCCTCCGCCTCCCATAAAGATTTAAGGGGATTATATCTCTCAGAGAGAAAATGAGGCAGGAAAACATGATCTGGAGGAATGGAACATGAGGCCAATTAACATTTCAGCTATGACAGTAAATATTATCTTTATTTACATAGGGCTTACACAAAGCAAACAATGGAAACCTCTAGAGGGTATTTAACTCCCCAAATTCTGTAACAGAACCTTGAGCCCCTATGCTTGGCCCACTCCCACGCCGTGGAGTATATTTCATTTTCAGTAAATCTCTGCTGTTGTTGCTTCATATTTTTCTTGCTTTGTCTGTTTTGTCCAATTCTTTGTTCAAGATACCAAGAACCTGGACACCCTCCACCAGGTTGAAGAACACAAAGCCCATGAGTGTCTAGTCCCCCAGAGAGAACATGGTGGCAGATTCAGACAAGTGTGCATGCTCTTTCTGATTCAGTGAATCTTTTCTGCATCACTTCCTAAGATTATATATTTTATATTGAGAACTCCAGAGATTGGGAATACACTTAAAGATATGATAAATTGGGAACCTACTGGAGGGTGGACTACATACTTAACCCACACTTGAGCCTCTGTGCTGGCTTTTGTAATTGTAACTAAAGATAAATCGATGAAGAAGATGAAGCACCTGAGATCAAGAGGTGGTAGAGAGAAGTAAATAAACATTTTCAATTTCACAATTATATAAAAAGTTCAATGATGGGAGTAACAAGTTGGTGCCAAGGCAACACAAAGAAGGGCATCTCATCCAGCCTCAGAAAGTCAGGAAGTAGGACACCTTAAGGAGGAACAGGGCTTGGTAGACAAACGAGAGGAGGTGAAGAAGCAGGGTTGTTTTGAGAAGTCTGTGTCCCTTGCAAAAAGGCCCTCAGTCAAGAGAATATGCCCAGCTTATAGAATTATAAGGAGTTCATTCTAGCTACAAGTCTTGATCACTAGACAGCCTTAAGATATTCCTGAAGTGTTGAGTTGAAGAAAAAATTTTCTTCTAAATACTCACTTTTATAAATGTGGAGGAGAATTTAGAGACTAGTTGACAACCCAGGGAACTTTGTATTTGACCATATATTTAGGGATAAATTTTGAAATCTTGTTGAAAGGCCATAATAAAAACAAAATTAGGATGCATGTCTTGTGCCCTTTCTAATTCTCTGTTCCAATGAGAAGATGTTTCCTGTTGAGCAGACTTATGCTATTTCTAGTAATATTAATTACTTTCATCCTATTGTGGGACCTCTCCCATCCATGTATTATTATTTCAATTTTTATAATTGTATTTATCCATGTTTGAATACACGGTGAATTTACAAAAAATGTTAAAGACATATATGATGTAGAGTTATCCTCTCATTTCTTAACTATTCAGGTTCATTCCTGGTATGACCAGGATACTAGTTTATTTTTTATTTTTTCAGAGGGAGCTAAGAAGGTACACACATATTCATTAGTTCCTAAAGTAAGTGATAGCAGCATACTTTCTGCATCTTTTTTTTTTATTTTTTACTAATGATATATCTTGGATACTTTCTCATACTAGTACAAATAGACCTTTTTCATTTTAGTGACTGTAAAATATTCCTTTGAAAGTATGTCCCAAAATTTGCCCCAACGGTAAGTGACAGATTTATATATGTATATGTATTTACCAAATATAAATATAAATATATATATATTTAGTAAATATACTAAGTATATATAATATATATTTACATAAATATATATTTACTAAATATAAATATTTACTAATAAGTATAGACATTTGAATATTATATATAAATATATATATTTAAATATATATTCTCGGGTGCACGTCTGCTCGGAGCTCTTGTCCAGCAAGAGGGTTCCAACCTGGATGGGGGGTGCACGGGAAAATAAGACAGACAGACAGACAGACAGATGGGGTCTGGAGGGTTCAGAAGTCAATGCTTTGCCGACAACTTTATTATGCTTAAGGTCAGTTTATATACATTTTCTAAAGAAGTCACTTACGTCAACTGAGTACATAATTCCTTTTGGATAAGGGGGAACAGAAAGGTCAAAGACAGTCAGGTCAAGCAAGCCGTTCCTTATTATCTATTCCATCAGTTTCTTAATCTAGCTACAAAGTAAGTTCTCAATTATCTAAGACAGTAAATCACTACTTTTCTAAGGGTTTAGTAAAGGCAAAACAGAAGCATGCTTGTAAAAGTAAAACACAATAGAACACATGACTGCTAAGTATAGGGGCAAACTGCATCCCATGACCGCATAGCTATCTGGCCATTGTCCTCAACAGTTTACACTTTAACCAAATCCTCTTTTGATTTCTTCTTTCCTTAGCTCGACTTCCTCCAACTGGAGACACTGTGTCTGGGCTCAAACTCACTGT
>CAUYLG010009198.1:0-15620 GCA_963573385.1 Cacajao melanocephalus
ATGTGCCTTGGGGTTGCTCTTCTTGAGGAATATCTTTGTGGTGTTGTCTGTATTTCCTGGACTTGAATATTGGCCTGCCTTGCTAGGTTGGGGAAGTTTTCCTGGATAATATCCTGAAGAGTATTTTCCAGCTTGGATTCATTCTCTCCGTCACATTGAGGTACACCCATCAAACGTGGATTAGGTCTTTTCACATAGTCTCATATTTCTTGGAGACTTTGTTCATTCCTTTTTACCCTTTTTTCTCTAACCTTGCCTTCTCGTTTTATTTCATTGCATTGATCCTCGACCTCTGATATCCTTTCTTCTGCTTGGTCAATTCGGCTGTTGAAACTTGTGCATGCTTTGCGAAGTTCTCGTATTGTGTTTTTCAGCTCCATCAGTTCACTTATATTCCTTTCTAAGTTGTCCATTCTCATTAGCGTTTCGTTAAATCTTCTTTCAAGGTTCTTAGTTTCTTTGCATTGGGTTAGTACATGTTTTTTAGCTCACAGAAGTTTCTTATTATCCACCTTCTGAAGCCTGATTCTGTCAGTTCATCACACTCATTCTCCATCAGGCCTTGTTCTGTTGCTGATGAGGAGCTGCGATCCCCTGTAGGAGGAGAGGCATTCTGATTTTGGGTGTTCTCAGCCTTTTTGCACTGGTTTCTTCCCATTTTTGTGGATTTATCCACCTGTCGCCTTTGTAATTGCTGACTTTCAGATTGGGTCTGAGTGGACGTCTTGCTTGTTGGTGATGAAGTTTTTTCTGTTTCTTAGTTTTCCTTCGGTGGACGCCCTTTCCCCACAGAGCTAGGCCTTCCCGCGTTCAGCTGTGCTTACTGTGAAACTCTCAGTCCTCAGTGCTTCCAATTGCTGTTCTCCTTGTGGGGATGGGACCAGCTGAGCCCGACACGAGGGGCACCCAGTCGGATATACTCCGCACTGAGAAGCGCTGCGCCGTGCCGGGGCGCAGGCAAAACAGCTGCGCCGGCCAAAAGAGTCGAGCTGGCGACCCTTGTGGCTCCTCCGCCGGGAATTTCCCAGTTTGTGTTCCACAGAAATTCGTCTGAAATTGCGGCGTCCACTCGCTCTCTGCGCTTTCACTCAGAGCTAAAATCCTGAGCTGTTGTTAATTGGCCATCTTGGATCTCTCTCGTGTAGCTGTATTTTTAATTGGTCTTTTAACTTTTGTACTAGAGTTAAAAGTCATTTACACACCATTATTACCCTATTAGAGTATACTGGATTTGACTAAATCCAGTGAATTTTATACAGGTGGTCCACAACTTACATTGGTTTGGCTTATAATTTTTTGACTTTATAATGGGCTTATCAGGATGTCAGCACATCATAAGTTGAGAAACGTTTGTACTTTCATGTTTTCATGTTGCTATATAGCATCCTTTTGTTTCAACTCTAAGAACTTCATCATTTATTGTAAGGCAGGTCTACTGGTGATGACTTCTCTCAGGTTTTCTTTGTCAGGGAATGTCTCTCTGTCCTTCATATATGAAGGACAGCTTTGCCAGATATAGTATGACTTGTTGACAGTTTATCTTTTTCTTTCTACACTTTGAATATGTTATCTCACTTCCTCTTGGCTTGTAACAGTTTTATTGAGAAGTCTTCTGATAGTCTTATGAAGGTTCTCTTGTATGTGATAAAGCACTTTTCTCTTGGTGCTGTCAAGGTTCTCTTTGTCTTTGATTTTTACAATTTGATCATAATATGTCTCAGAATATTCTTCTTTTGGTCTGATATAGTTTGGATATTTGTCCCTGCCTAAATCTCATGTCAAATTATAATTCTTAGCCTGGTTGGAGATGTTTGGATCATGGAGGTGAATCCCTTGCGGCTTGGTGCTGTCTTCATGAGAGTGAGTGAGTTCTCACAAGGTCTGGTCACTTAAAAGTATGTGCACCTCCCCCCCCATTCTGTCTCTCTCTCTCTCTCTCTCTCTCTCTCTCCTACTTTTTACATGTGACATGCCTGTTCCCTTTTCACCTTCTGCCATGAATGAAAGCTCCTTGAGGAGCTTCACCAGAAGCTGAGCAGATGCCAGCATCATGCTTCCCGTAAAGTCTGCAGAACCATTGGCCAATTAAACCTCTTTTTTTTTCTAAATTACACAGTCTTAAGTGTTTCTTTATAGCAATGTATGAACAGACTAATACAGGGTCAATCTTGTTTAGGGTTTTTTGAGCTTCATGAATCTGGATGTCTATAATCCTTTCAATATTTGGGAAGTGTTCAGCTAGTATTGCTTTATATATACTTTCTGCACTTCTCTCTTTCAAAAACTCCCAAAATTAATATATTTGTACATTTGATGGTATCCCATAAACCCCTTATGCTTCCCTCATTCTTTTTCTTCCTATAATTGGGTAATTTCAACTTACCTGTCTTAAAGTTTCCTCAGACAATAGCCTATCACCAGCTGCACAGACTGGTGTGGCTTCCTGTGGGTTTCTGGGAAGGTTCCCCCTGGGTCACCAGGTATTTCTCTGGACAGGCAGTGTTGGCCCCAGCCCACAGATGAGAGGGACTAAAACAGTTGCAGGCCTGCTTCAGGTTCCACAGCCAAGACTAAGGTTGACAGGCCTGCCTCCAGGAACTCAGATAAGCATGTCTCCCCTTGCAGACCTCATGGGGCAGGACTGCTTGCAGTCTGTAGTGACAGAACTAAAGACAAGTCTTATAGCCATTTCAGGGTCCACAGGAAGAAACAAAGTCAGCAGGCCTGTCACTCAGGCATAAATGGATGTGACTCTACCTGGGTTCCTTGGTGGGTGATTCTGGTAGCAGGATCAAGGCCAAACATACTTGCAACTGAGTCCTCAGGATAACAGCATCATTTCCAGGTCTGGAACGGGGACCATAGCCTGTGAGCCTTCTACATGGGAACAGTTCTACCCTCTAGAATTGCCTTCCTAGGTCTTGAGTTCCAGTAGGGTTTCACAAACTCCTATCTGAATTCCAGAGCTCCCTCAAAGGCAATTTTGCCTTTGTTGCTTGAGAGAATATAAGCAGGGGATCTCCTATTTTACCATCTTGCTGATGTCACTCCCTCCCCATCTCAAAACACTTCCGGTTTTTCCATTGAACAAAATCCATTATAATTCATCTAATTCATAACTCCATTAATCAATATTTATTGAGTACATACTATAACAAAGGTATTGTTAAGAATTGGAGGAATTATAAAGCATAGTTTCTGTCCATAAGGATCTTGTGACCTAAGGAGACAAACATAAACAAGATATCAAGATATCAACATAATAATTTAGTACATGCAATCAGGCAGTACTTTCTTTAGAAGTGAAATGAGCTCCTCTTGGGACAGATGAAATTTTCGAAATATCCTGATTCAGATTAATTTCTTACTAAGGCTAATTTTAATAGTATCAAATCTTGCCTTGACTTAAAAAAAAAAAAAAGGCAGGAAATACAGGTCCCAATTTCAAGAAGAGTAAGTACAATTCCCTTATCACTAATTCATTACAGCTTGCTCTTATATCTCATTATGAAAAAAGAAAATAATAGAACAGTAGCAAGCATTACTTTTTGAGATACTAGAGTTTCAGAAAACAGGTATGTGCTAAGGATTGTTAGCATGAAATTCCCTTTCAAGGTTCTGTTCTTGTCATTTTATTTACACATTAAGAGAAAAAAACCTATTCAGAGAAATAATTGTTCCCTTCTTTTTATAAGTATAAGAACTCTCTAGAAATAATTGGGTAAACTCCTTAATTATAAATCTCATCTACTTATCATTAGCATCCTCTTCAATGGTCAATATTCACATCAGTAGTATTTTGTTAAATAATCCGTGGAATAATGGCAAGCAACTCTTTTATAAATCAGAAATAAACACTAAATTTTTAAAACAATGAGAACATATCTGCAAAAGTATGTTAATAATTATAGTTTTTTATATTTTATGGACACAAATTTTTCAGAAGTTATCTAAATTGGAAATAAGGGTTTTGAAATTGTTTTTATTATAAAATGTTGAATACTGATAAATTTAAGCTGAATATTTAAAGTTTTTATATGAAAAACAAAATCTATATTTTTGAACTGAAATATGGAAATATGTACAATAAAAATTCTGAGATATTTACTCTACATTGCTTAATAGCCACTATTACCCTTTTCAGTATAATATTTAGAAAATGTTTCTAACTAAGCTGTTCAAGTGTAATAGGTCCAGAAACTCTTGGGAATGTAATTATCTTATTTGTTTTGAATCAGACTGTCTGCAGTTAGTCTAGTGTTTTAATAAGGTCTACAAGGATTAGAACTAGTCAACATATGAATTATGAAACCCCTAGTTAACCTGAAGAACAGAAAAAAAAAATCAACTCATGGGAAAAACGTGGTACTCTTGCAAGACTGTGGAATATCTTTCAGAACCATAGCAAGGGTAAGCTTGAAAACCAGGAAATACAGGTTTCAATTAAGAAAGGCTTTGTTACCTAGACGGATAAAATAGCTTATGCTTCTCAAGATGTGAACTTTCTTTTTTAAAAAATAATCTGTAGGTTTCCATCAACGTGAACTTTCCAAAAAGAAATAGGAAGCTATTCATCTACTATAGCTAACAAAGTACAGAAAAATTGTTATTGCAGTTCTTTAACAAACATCACAGGAGGTTTTAAAATGTGATCTTTAAGCTTAGCTATTTTGGAAAGAAAATAGTTATTTCTAAGACATGTACCATTATATACTTGATGAAATTGTTTTTCCATAATTTGTCATTATTAGCTTTTCAGCATTTAATATGGTAAATTGTGGTTGACTTCTACTTTTTTTTCTAGTCAGTCTCTGAAGATGTTATTTAAAAGAAAATCTTAATAGACAGAAATCTACAGTCCCCAAATAAACTGAGGCTCAAAATGAAAAGATAAAGACAAGTCAAAGAAAGAATACTTGGATGGAGCATACAAATTCAAATTTAATAGGGCAGTTTTCTCAGAAGAAATGAGCCCTCCAGTTGATTTAGAGAGAGCTTACTGATGCAAGTAAGCTGTCTACCTGTGTATCCATCCATCAAGAAATCCATCTATAAAAAGAGGTCCACAAGGTGATTTCATGGGGACTAGATAAAAAAACACTGTGATGTAGTTTGAATATGTTTCCAACATTTACTTTGAGGAAAGAGTGCCGATTATCTGCCAGTTATTAAGTACCAATAGGTGAATCCCTTTTGATAAACTGATTAAAATGTCTCTTAATGCCATCCAACTATTTTTCTTACAGCTCTTACATCTCAGTCTTCCCATACTAGTTTCTCTCTTGACATGAGAATGTGATGATCAGTTCATGAACATCATGTTTGGCAGCTGTTTCTGATTTATGAATAGCTTTGTTACAAACCAGTATCGTGTTAGTTAAGTCCCCTGTGACTCCTCCAGGGGCTGTATCATTCCTGATAAGACTAAGACTCTCCTAGATGGAGACCAGGCTCCCTAACAAAGGTAGCTATAGCTTGGCTGGCACATGCAGGGATCAAAGTGAAAGTATTTATCATAAAGCCAGTGTTGGGAATTAAAATCTCTACTACACTTACTTGTGAGTGGATTCAGAGTCCAGTTCCCATTAGAACCGACCAAAGCTATTTCTAGTGCCATACTAATTTATAAAAGTTACAGGAAATGTCTAAAAACATGGCAGTCAAGGTAATTCTACAAAGTATTCTAAAGTCCCCAAATACAAACTGCCTGAATGTAAACATTGTTCAACTGATTAAGCAGAAAGGTTCTTGAAGAGCTAACCCTTTAAGTATAAACAGCCTTTATGTTACTATTTAGACTCAGGTTTAAGAGTTCAAAGAACATTTTAAAAGAGGGGTTGAGGGTTTACTGTATCATTTTCTCACTTAGGTTTTTTGGGATTTGTAATTTATTTTAGATTCGATCAGATTGTCTTAATAAGTCTCCTCATTGGATGGAAAACTTGTATCTATACTCAGCTCTAATAGTCAAAATGGGAACTTTGGAGACATGAAGTATAAAGATATATCAAGTTCATTATATAAACAAAGGTTTATTTTAATGTAGGAGATATAATTAAAAAGTAATAATTGAATATTTACTAAATGGCAATATAGGGAAGAATATTTTCCAGTTTACCAAAAATTAAACAATGCACCAAGTACATTTTAGATTTATTTTATTATTTTTAATGAACTATGTTTAACATTTTACAAATCTTCAGGTTATTACACTTTTCAGCAGTAAATATAGTAGTAACAGCAATAAATACACTGAAATATGAGATTTCTCTGAAAGAATACAAAAAAATAGTAACACCTGGAAATGAGAAGGCAAAATGTCAATTCTAGATCTGAAATAGAAATTAATACAGCTGAATTCCTTTACAATGCTGGTACGTGGGGAAATGAGAAACTCATGCCTTATAAATAAATGTATGACTTTCAGCTTTACCTTTCTGAGAAGTTTTGAGGGACATCATTTGACCCACAGATCTCTGAAACCCTGTAAGTATTGATACCAGAGGATTCAAACAAATAGTGATCTGAAAATGATTGCCAAAGCAAAGAAGTGCTTTTATTCCTCAACATTTGTGATCTTTGTGGTATACTATGTATTATAAAAGGGCATAATCCCTATACAACTGCATAAAGTCATAAAAATTGATTTATAAAGTCTCAAGATCATAATATGTATTAAAAATACATATAGCTGTGCTTTAGTAAATGAATCCATCAGTCGAGAGATAGTTTTGCCTTTAATATATATCCAAAGTGTATACAAAGGATCCACAAATGTTTACAATTTGTGACCAAAATCATCTGGTTTACATTTGAAAAAACCTTGGTTTTCAATTTAAAAATTTAAGAAAGTTGTGATTATTGTTTATTATTACTTGGGTTAAGAAAAAGTAGATGGCTTCAGCTTTTTAACAGGAAATTTGTGAACTACTCACAAATGAGAAGTCACACTCTTTTGATCATTAGAAAAGATAAATTGCCTATAATTCCCAATTGAGAACAGCATGTGCAGTGTAAAAAATAATAAGGTTTTATTTTGAAACCAAATAAGTAGTTCTAGAAAAGCCCTTGGAATATATCATCTCATTTCCCTTACACGAAAATGAATAAAATAAGTGGCATACCTGAATGGTATACCTCTACACCAATATGTGTATTTCATTACCAAGCTGAGATGAAACATTTTTATTTAAAGGTGGGAAAAATAAACACTTAAAATATAACATTTTGCTATATAGTTTTCTAACTTCATTCCAACATAAACAATTTATCAATATATACTGTATTCAAAAAAAGGATAAACAAGAGAGAAATACTACTTACATGCAAAATTTATTGTTCCAACATGAAACACTAGGTCTATATTTAATAAAACTGCACATCTGTTTGATTTGGCTAACTGAAAGAAAATACACACTTAAAAAAGATGTTATTATATCCTTCCTTCTAATAATGCAAGTCTATATCAAAGGCACTTCAGCAGAGCACTAACTTTAACCTTTTCCAAATCATTTTTATTCATGCTGCTTTTGATGTCTTTCTGTGTAAGACCAATAAGAAGCCTTCTCTAATTGTTATGAGCCTTATTACTTTAAAAAAAAAAAAAAAGGAAGCCTAGTATTATCCATGACATTTCTTCTATGGATTGGGCTAATATATGGCAAATATTTTCCTAGGGTCTTCTTTATGTTCTTTGGGTTTATACAGAATGGTAGGAAAGTTATTTGACAGGTTAGATGTTGCAGAAGTTGCAGGAAAAAAAAAAAAGGCTGACATCTACGATCTTGGGGACAAAAGCTGTTATCTGTCACTACATCTAGCCACAATTTTACTGAAGCTAATGTGGCTATTTTGGTTCACTGAATTTGTTTACATGGTTTGGGTCTCTATGTTGCTCCCATATTGAATAGTGGGGAATGAAAAATGAAGCAATTTAGAATTTCCACCCACCACCCCCTAAGGGATAGGTGCTTCAGACATTTACCTTCAGGGAAATTTTAAGAAAAATGGGATCAGGTGAATTTAATGAATAACGAGCTTTTATTTTTAGGATATATAAATGATAATTCAGAGTTAAAAACATAATTAAAAACAGTTGTTCACATTGAACACTTGCTATGATGAAAAGAATACAGATATATTACTTACAAACTGAAACAAGAAGTTGCAAAGGCTATAAGTGACTTAAGGAAAAAACTTACTTTTCCCCTGAAATTGAAACTGTTTTCCTCAAACATCTTTTATGCAAATAAATAAAAGTATCTGGATATACAACTACTATCCTGAAGGTATTTTTGAGCCTCAGGAAAATGGCATTTCTTTTTCTTCTCATCAATAGTTAGTTAAGAAAAAAATATCAATGTTTATCTCCACATATTTTATTAAATTTTAGTGTTCAAAAGAAACTTTCACACTGTTGATTTTTTTAAATTTCATAGTCTTTAAGTGACTGAGTTCCAGTTTTTAGAATAGAAGAAATATATTAAATCCAATCTAGCCTGAAAGTACCCGTGAGCCTTAAACCAAAGTCACAGATTGTTTTTTCAGATTTGTAAGAAGTTTTCCTTGAAAGCTAAGCTTGCTTCATTGTTGAGGGGAAGAAAAAAATGATTTTTAAAAACTCAGCATTAGAGCATTACTTTCTCAAATTTCTAAATTAAAAATTAACACCTTATTTTGTGAATTTATATCCAAAAACAACCAAAGAGCTGGTGTCTCCCTCTCTAATGATCAAGTAGCTTCTTTCCCATCTTACATGAACGTATGATTTATATTTGGGATGATACAATACACATGCTGTTTAAAGATCGAACATTTTCTTTGAGATAACTCCAGAGTAACATCAGTCAAGGTCATTTATCAAGTTATTTTTAAGTATAAGCAGAAGAGGACATAATAGTAACATTTAAAAGAATATGATGTGTGAAGACAGTTTTGTTTTAAATGTTCCATGGGGTAGTCACCATGGCAGAGGCAACATTTTTGGAGGCAACTTGAGGAGTCTATATTTCACTGTTATTCTTAAGAGAGTCAGTCAAGGCCAAACTGGCTGGCTGAGCAACATTTTCAGATAACTAACATCTTGATGCTATTTTGCATTTTGAAAACTTGGATATTATAAATTCATCACCAAAAATAAATGAATAGGCCAGAAAAAGCATTCCTTGGTATCTTTCTCTCCGGTTACTGAATTACCATTTACTCTGCTTGAGACATGTCCAAGAACCATGAGATTTCTCAGTCTCAACTTATGTTCATACTGCAATTTACAAAGAGAAGCAAGAATAAACACCACGACACAGCAGACACACAACCCCTGCTGGAGTTAATTTATGGGAATCAGTGGGCGTTCCTCTCGCTTCTTCCAGATATTAGTCTTGCTATCTCTTTTGGCTAGTGGTGGTCTGCCCCTTCTTTTAGTGGGGGATGTATTAGCTTCAAAATCTTCAATAGTGCTTTTCCTTCCTAGGGACTCTTCCCCAGGGTGCTCCATGATCACACCACTCCCTCCATCTAGGATATGCCTTAAAGCTGGGTCCTCAGGGGAACAGACCGTGGTTCCACTCTCACTGCTGCTTAGGTCTAAATCTTCTAAGTAAAGGATCTTGGGCTGATGCATGCTTTTGATAAATGTTTTCTCCCTCTCAAGCTTTCTATTTGAGTGAAGCTCATTCATGTCCACACCAGAGTCCAGACTGGTGTCATTGCTCTGGGTTCTCTTGCCCTTTTTCAGGTCTATAAAGGAGTGCCTCACTTGCGCAACCGGTTTTCCATCAAGAGATACAAACCAGGCTCTGGGATGGGGCGAGGGCTTTCCTTTGGACAGCTCCAGAAGGGTCTGTTCTGATATTCCTTGAAGTTCTGATGAAAATGGAGTCATTACAACAGCCTCATTTAGTGTTCCAGGAACAGAGACAGATTCCAGTAAGCTGCTTGAATACCGGCTCCAATCTGAAGCCTGGGATGGCAAGCTCTGTTGACCTTCAAGTATGATATCCTCTTCCCTGGCATCTGGGGGCTGTGCATGAGAATGAATTGGCATTTTGGGTAATGTCTGTGTAAAGTTCTCTCGATTTACTGGTTCCATCAATTGGCCATAGACTAACTGTCCCTTTCTTGGCAAAGTAGCTGACTTAGCAGCATGTAACTGTTCTGGAGTGGAGAAAAGGTCAGATGTTTGAAGGATGGCAATGGGCTGGCTGTAAATATGCATAAGCTGTTCAGGAATATGGGAACGCCCATATGCTTCCTCATTACCTGTGAGATACCTCTTTTCATCTTGAGCATCACCTAGAGATGAAGATAGATTGTTGTTAATATGTTTAGGTTGTTTGGACCCTCCATTGGGCTCCAAAGACTGTGATGGATTTCTTGAGTAATTATTTTGATTGACTGATAGAAATGAAACATCTTCATTGTAGATTTTAAAATCCTCTCGAGTTTTTACCATGGAAACTCTTTCTTCTGTTTCTGCCTTTGATGGTTCCTTTTTCTGAGGACTATATGAGGAGTTTTTGGCATTGAATAACTGTGACTTGTCCTCAGCTTTTAATGCAACTTTAACTGTACTGATATGATTTATGTGTGTTGTTGAAGTTGTCTGGTCTCTCTTGAGGACCTCAAGTTTAGTGATATTTCTTTCTCTTTTCTGTGAAGTACCACATTTATCCCTAGAGTAGAAGAGAAAGCAAAAAATATTTAAAAGTTATGACACAAATGGTTCATTTAAAAAAAAAATCACTCTACAATTTGCACATCATATATGCAATGCTACTGTTCAAGATATGTAGATTAAAAATAAAAATGGATATAAGATTAAACAATTTATTTCAACAAACTTTTCAATTTAAAGAATATACTGAAATGATAGAATAACTTGATAGTTTTCTGTTATAATTGTTCTTACCTGCAATAACAAAGTAGTACAGCAAAAAATCCAATGACAATGACTATTGTTCCTCCTAATATGGCTGTAAGAAAAACTGTGTGGTAGGCAGTTATGTCCTTGGAATCTTCATTTATACCTGAACCTACATGGTTCAATATAAACAAAGAGAAAACATTATTTTAGATCAAATTCTCAACTATGTCACATCCTGGGTTAGGCAAATTGAATAAGGGTACATACTTCTATTTTTTTTGCTTTCCTCCTGTGACAGACTTCCCTGTGGGTGAAGTAAACTCTCCCTATCCTTTGGCTTAATTGACTGACTTGCTTTAACCAATGAAATGTGAGCATCTTAAGTGAGGTTGCATGGTGTGGCTCTTCCCTCTTGCTCATGCCTTCTAATATGTGAATAGCATATCCCAGAGAGTTGCTATTCCTTCAACCTGGGGTCTAGAATGAGAATATCTGTTGAACTGAATGAAACCAAGTCAAACGGTACAGCAGATAACCTGAAACACTCATGAAATGTAAGTAGCAAATAAGTGTTTGATATTGTTAGCCACTGAGACAGCAGGGTTGTTCATTACTGCAGCAATGGCTATTATAGAATACGCTGAGATGCTGCTATAGAAAGCTTAAAACATTTAACATTGGCTTCCAGGCTAGGCAGTAAGAAAACTGTTTCAAGACGCAGTAAAACTGGTGACCCAACTAAAAAAATTTGGTAAAATAAACTGGGAGAAAGTATTTGTAACTAATTTGAGCTTTGCACAAAGAGCTTTTGAGATAGAATGTTGACATTCAAATGCATTTATTTAATCTTTAAAAATCTTAAAGACAAATTCACAAAAAGCATTTACGAAGCAAGCAGGGATCTAAAGAAATAGAATCCAAAAATGCTAAGACTTGAAGGATTAAGAGTTGCAGCTCCTTCTACCTGAGCTCTAGAGTAAACTGAGCACAACTGACCCACTATCCTCCTGCTACGAGAACATACGTATATGAATACCATTGTGATAAGTTTAACTGTAGTAAACGCTGACTGGGATGATTTCAACATAAAAACAAATGCTGCAGTAAACATGGGAGTAAAAACGTAGTAAAAACATAGACTAATGAAACAGAATGGAGAACCCATAAATAAATCTATACATCTACAGCAAACGCATTTTCAACAAAGGTGCCAAGAGCGTATATTGGGGAAAGGACTGTCTCTTCAATTCATAGTGCTGGCAAAAGTAGATATCCTTATGCAGAAGAATGAAACTAGACTCTTATCTCACTGTACACAAAAATCAAATCAGAATAGATTAAGATCTCAAACTATGAAATCACCAAAAGAAAGCACTGAGGAAGCACTCCAGGATATTGGTCTGGACAAAGATTTATTGAGCAATGCCCTGCAAGCACAGGCAACCAAAGCAAAAATGGGATAACATCAAAGCTTCTGTAGAGCAAAGGAAACAATCAACAAAGTGAAGAGACAACCCACAGAATGGGAGAAAATAATAACCAGGATATATAAGGAACTCAACAGGAAAAATTCTAATAATCCCATTGAAAAATGAGCAAAAGACTTAAATAGAACATTTCTCAAAAAAGACAGACAAATGGCAAGCAGGTATATGAAAAGAGGCTCAACGTCTTTGATCAGAGAACTGCAAATCAAAACTACAATAAGATATCATCTTATCCCAGTTCACATGGCTTGTATCCAAAAGACAGGCAATAATGAATGCTTGCTGGTGAGGATGTGGAGAAAAGGGAACCCTCATATACTGTCGATGAGAATGTAAATTAATACAGCCACTATGGAGAATATTTAGAATTTTCCTACAAAAAATAGAGCTACCATATGACCCATCAATCCCACTGCTTGATATATTGATACATACCCCAAAGAAAGGAACTCAGTATATAAAAGAGATATCTGCACTCCCATGTTTACTGCAGCACCATTCACAATAGCCAAGATTTGGAAGGAAGCTAAGTGTCCATCAACAGATGAATGGATAAAAGAAACATGGTATATATATATATACAATGGAGTACTATAAGAAAAAAGGTGTGATCCTGTCATCTGCAACAACATGAATGGGACTTGAGGACATTGTGTTAAGTGAAATAAGCCCAGCATAGAAAAACAGACTTAGCATGTTCTCATTCATTTGTGGGAGCTAAACATTAAAACAACTGGCAGAGGATGGGAAGGGTAGTATGGGGTTGGAGGGGAGTAGGGATGGTTAATTAATCAAAAAATTAGCTAGTTAAAATGAGTAAGATCTAGTATTTGATAGGACAGAGTGAATATAGGCAATAATTGTACATTTAAAAAAGTATAATTAAAAAGTTTATCACACAAATGATAAATACTTAAGGTGATAAAGACCCCATTTATGCTGATGTGATTATTATGCACTGTATGCTTGTATCAAAATATCTCACGTACCCCAGAAACATAAACACCTATTATGTACCCATAAAGATAAAAAATTTAAAAACTTGATAAAAATGAATGCTACTGGGCAGCTAATCTTGAGGTAATCTGTTTCAATATCACAAATACTTCATTGTGCTCAAAAAGGTATATAATAAGTCTACTTATCAATATCAATTAGATTTTAATATGTATTCAGGGAGATAAGGTAAGAAGAGTGAGTGGTGGGCCAACTGGTTTCTGGTCATCTATCTCTACCATGAAAAAACATCCAGAATGAGGCTCCCACTTGCATGAGGACACTGAAGTACCACCACCTCTTTATCTTTCAAATTTCGTACTAATTTGATTAAAGTAATAATAATAAAATATTTGGAGAAACAGCATTACAGTTATGCATGCAGACTTTAGAGCCAAAGTGTGTGAATTGGAATTCTCACCTCACCATGTATTTATGTAGTCTTGGGAAAGTTTCATTTCTTTGTATCTAGTTCTCTCATCTGCAGAGCAGTAACAATTATATCTAACTCATGGGAGCTGTTGAGGCTTAAATCAGTAAATACTTGTGAAATACTTAAGACTAGTGCTTGGCTCATGATAAGCACTCAGTGTTAGCTATACCACACTACTGTTGAATGCAGCTTTAACGCTGTATTAAAACAGGCACTCTAATGTTGGCCATGATTTCACAGATGGTGACTGATCTATCTTATTTAATAGGCAAATAAGTACAGGACTGTACAATATGAAATTTTGTCAAAAGTAACTTTCTGCTATCTGTAGATTTGTATGGAGGATTGGTTTGATTATAACTGGGCATAAATGAATGTTTCCAGAATGGAGTAATTTTTACTCCACAGGAATCCAATAAAACTCACATTTGGAAACAGGAGGTTGACATATTGAGTTTGCTTCAAATCCTGTATGTATGGCAGTAGCAACAGAATGCATCTGTCCATGTGCATGTGTGTGTGTGTGCACATGCCTAGAAGTTAGAAAGGTAGAAAATCAGTCTTTTCATTCAAGTATATTTAAAACTCAGTTCCATATGAAGTTTAAGGTGGTTTTTTCCAATTCTGTGAAGAAAGTCATTGGTAGCTTGATGGGGATACCACTGAATCTATAAATTACTTTGGGCAGTATGGCCATTTTCACAGCATAGATTCTTCCTAACCGTGAGCATGGAATGTTGTTCTATCTGTGTCCTCTCTTATTTCCTTGAGCAGTGGTTTGCAGTTCTCCCTGAAGAGGTCCTTCACATCCCTTGTTAGTTGTATTCCTAGGTATTCTATTCTCTTTGCAGCAATTGTGAATGGGAGTTCACTCATGATTTAGCTCTCTGTTTGTTACTGTTGTATAGGAATGCCTGTGATTGCACATTGATTTTGTATCCTGAGACATTGCTGAAGTTGCTTATCAGCTTAAGGAGATTTTAGGCTGAGACAATGGGGTTTTCTAAATATACAATATCATCTGCAAACAGGGATAATTTGATGTCCTCTCTTCCTATTCAAATACCCTTTATTTCTTTCTCTTGCCTGATTGCCCTGGCCAGAACTTCCAATACTATGTTGAATAGGAGTGGTGAGAGAGGGCATCCTTGTCTTGTGCCAGTTTTCAAAGGGAATTCTTCCAGCTTTTGCCCATTCAGTATGATACTGGATGTGCGTTTGTCATAAATAACTCCTATTATTTTGAGATACCATTGTTACCCAAAAAAAGCATGCATAGCCAAGACAATCCTAAGCAAACAAACAAACAAAAAAAAAACTGTAGGCATCATGCTACCTGACTTCAAACTATATTACAAGGCTACTATAATCAAAATGGCAAGGTACTGGTACCAAAACAGAGATATAGACCAATGGAGCAGAACAGATGCCTCAGAAGGAATGCCACCCAACTACAACCATCTGATCTTTGACAAACCTGATAAAAGCAAGCAATGGGGAAAGGATTCCCTATTTAATAAATGGTGTTGGGAAAACTGGCGAGCCATATGCAGAAAGCTGAAACTGGATCCCTTCCTTACACCTTAGACAAAAATTAACTCCAGAGAGATTAAAGATTTAAACATAAGACCTAACACCATTAAAACCCTAGAAGAAAACTAGGCAATATCATTCAGGACACAGGCATGGGCAAGGACTTCACGACTTAAACACCAAAAACAATGGCAACAAAAGCCAAAATAGACACATGGAAGCTAATTAAACTAAAGAGCTTCTGCACAGCAAAATAAACTATTATTAGAGTGAACTGGCAACCAACAGAATGGGAAAAAAATTTGCAAAC
>CAUYLG010009200.1:0-26708 GCA_963573385.1 Cacajao melanocephalus
ATGGGAAAGGAGTCCCAATCCAGACCCCAAGAGAGGGTTCTTGGATCTCAGACAAGAAAGAATTCAGAGTGAATCTGCTGTGCAAAGTAAAAGCAAGTTTATTAAGAAAGTAAAGTGGTGAAAGTACAGCTACTCCACAGACAGAGTAGGGTGTTCCTGAAAGTAAAAGGAGGAACACGTCCACCCTAGATACAATACTTGTATATATGGGGAGATGTGCTCTGCTACAAGAGTTTGTGATAAAGGATACATTTTCTTAATTACAATATTTTGTGAGAATCAGTATTATTATCTTTGGAGCAAAATTAGGAATGCCTTTGTTTTCCAAATATTAGGATCTCTGGGCACTCCCAAGTCTGCCTCTGTTTAGTAAATATGATTAATTTGTTCCCTTCACCATAAACATCTAGAGGCTAGGAATGCCTGACTTTCTGGGAATGCAGCCCAGCGAGACCCAGCCTCATTCTCCTAGCCCTCACTCAAGATGGAGTTGCTCTAGTTAGAACACCTCTGACACAACCGTTGTGCAGAAGCAGCAGCTAAGGCCCAATGAGCCTCTGTGATTTGCACCTGAGCATAGCTGGAGTTGGAATTCAGATACCTGCCTGATTTACTTCAACTTTCCCCACCCACCACCCAAGCCTCCAGATTTGGAAGATTGTCCATGGGTCCATGTTGGCCTGTAGAATGATGGCACCATGTTTAAATAGTTGGGTGTGGCAGTATCCTGCATTTGGATGATATTTATAACACCCTCCACCCAATCTCCTGGGAAACTTAAGAATTATTTTGGAAAGATTGTTAGGGGGGTCAGCTCTAGCATACCATGAAAGCCAGTGGATATTAAAAGAAGTAGTGATTTAGCATTAATATTAAAGTGACTTCAGCGAACTCAGAGGTTGAGAAAGCCTGAGATGGTTCAGTTACATGAGATATGACTTAGGAGGTAATATGGAGGGTGTAAGCTTGAGAAGTAGATTAACTTGGGCTCCTGGGCCTGGCATGCCACCTAGTAACCTTGTGACTTTGGACAAGTAACACAGTCTGTCTGAAACTCAGCTCAACTCTCAATGGGCCTAAGGATCCCTGCTTCTTAGGAATTCTGTGAAGAGAGCTGAGGCAGGAGGATTGTTTGAGTCTAGGAGTTCGAGACCATCCTGAGCAATATAGAAAGACTCCATATCTAAAAAGATAAATTAACCCAGCAGGGTAGTGCATGCTTATAGTCCCAGCTACCTGGGAGGCTGAGGTGGGAGGATCCCTTAAGCCCAGGAGTTGGAGGCTGCAATGATTTACGATCATTCCACTGCACTCTAGCCTGGGTGACAAAGTGAGACCCTGTCTTTAAAAGAAAGTATCCTGTAAAGAGAAATGACTCAAGATACAGACAACACCTATTTGGGCGTCTGTTCATGGAAGTGCAAAATAAATATGGGCTTCCTGCCTCTAACGGGGCCAAGGATAGACCTGAAGGGAATTCTTGGTTCCCATTTAGAGTAGAAAGGAGAAAAAAGAAAGAGAGAGAGAGAGAGATTGAAAGGAAGAGAGATGCTTTTGTTTGGAGAATCTCTGGGAAAAACAACTTGTAGTTATCTGCCTCTTGGGCTTCCCTTCAGGGCTACTGCCCCTAGACATGCTGAACTAGGGCAAACAAGCTCAAACTGGGAATGACAATGACATTTTGCAGCAAATGTCTCCAGAGGAGAGAAGTGACTGACACTTTCTGCTATATTTTCCTCTCCATCTCTTCCCAGTCCGTAATAGTGGCCAGGAGAAATAACAATTAGACAAAAGCTAAAAACAAGAGAGAATCTTCACAAGGTTACTGGAATTGGAGGAGGCATTAGCAACTTTACCTCTACATGCAACTGCCTGCTGGGTTCTTCCTGCCTGCTGCACAAATAAAGACTATGACATTGCAGTAAAGAAAGAGTTTGATTGACAGAGTTTAATTGAAGGCCAGCCACACCACACGAGGAGTGGTTACTACTCAAATCAGTCTCCATGAAGGCTCATAATTAGGACTTTTTCAAAGGCAGTTTGGGGGAAGGAGTAAGCATAGCTAGGAAATAGGTGCTTGCTATTGATTGGTTGTGGTGGAGACGAAATCACAGGGGGTTGAAACTGTCTTTTTGAGCTGAGTTGCTCCCATGTGGGGTCACAGGAGCCATTGGTTCCAGCTAGGGCCATAGTGTCAGACATGCAAAAAACCTGAAAAGGTATCTCAAAAGGCCAATCTACAATAGCAGTGTTATCTACAGCAAAGTGTAGCAACCTGTGTCTACTTCTTAGCAGAATTTGGGCTCCTTTCCACCCCACTAGCCTGGTGGATTTTCATTAGCTTTACAAAGGCAGTTGAGTTTTGGGAAGGCCTATTATCATTTCAACCTGCATGTCTTTCAATGTCAGCTAGGCCTAAAAGCCCAAAAGTATTTAAGGGAAAGGCAAGATGGGGGTGGGTTAAATCAGATCTCTTTCACTGCCATGATTTTCTCGCTGTTATAATGTTTGCAAAGGCAGTTTCATACATGTTGCTGGGTCTTCACAGCAAGCTCCCCTTTGCATTGTAGGATGTGCATGTGATCTCTTGTGCTCCTGTATCCCTTCATTCATACTTCTGACCCTCATTGAACGTCTCTGAGTGCAGTACTATGCAATGGGTAGTTTCTGCTTTCAGGGAGTCAGTCTCCTTTGGGAGATGCATACCTAAGCAGATGGTCACTCAGCATAGCTGAGCCTGGACAGAGGAAATGCAGATAGCCTAGAAGGCTTTCTGGAGGAGCCATTCTTTTTGTTACAAGTCTGAGAAAATGATGGACAGCAAGGCAGGTGGAGGCAAGGGTAGAGGAGTTGGAGGAGATGGAGGAAGACATTTCTGGCAAAAGCCACTGCAAGAGTGAAGGAGGGGTGGACACACTGAGCAATTAGTGAAGGAATCAGGAGGCTGGAGAGACTTTTAGGGTCCAGGTCATGGAGATTTTGGAATTTTTCCAGAAACCTGTCATGGAGCTGTCAGAGGCATTTGAACCACAGAAACTCCACCTTAAATAGGAACTGAAATGAGGCTGAAACCTACTGGGTTGCATTCTCAGACAGTTAAAGCATTCTAAGTTACAAGGTGAGATAGGAGGTTGGCACAAGATACAGGTCATGAAGACCTCGCTTATAAAACAGGTCGCAGTAAGAAGCTGGCTAAACCCCACCAAAGCCAAGAGGGCGACAAGAGTGACCTCAGGTTGTCCTCATTGCTACATTCCCACCGGCACCATGACAGTTTATAAGTGCCATGCAATGTCAGGAAGTTACCCCATATGGTCTAAAAAGGGGAGGCATGAATAATCCACCCTTTGTTTAGCATATCATCAAGAAATAACCATAGAAATGGGCAACCAGCAGCTCTTGGGGCTGCTCTGTCTATGGAGTAGCTATTCTTTTATTCCTTTACTTTCCTAATAAATTTGCTTTCGCTTTACTCTATGGACTCACCCTGAATTCTTTCTTGCTTGAGATCCAAGAACCCTCTCTTGGGGTCTGGATTGGGACCCCTTTCCTGTAACAGAGCCATTGATGGATTTAAGTTGGGAGTGGGATGATCATATTGGCCTTTTAGCAAGAGGTCCCTGGTAATGGTGGAGAGGGAACCCTGTGAAGGTTTTTATAGGAATTTGGCTGCAGAGAGGAAAAGACTTAAGAACAAAGGTGGTAGCCATAGAGATGGAATCCAGAGGTCAGAGTCTGAAACCGCCTTTGCAAAAATTACAACTGAAAAAATTATGACAGTGAAAAAGATCAGACCTAACAGACTCCATCTTGCTTCTAACCTTTAAACTGTCCTCATTCATTCCTGGGTGTAGGCTGAACTAACTTTGGGAAGGAATTCGGTTTATGGTTTGACTCTGAAACAAAGTTGGTAATGGCCCTTTCCTGAAAAGACCCCCTTCTTGCCTGGGGACCAGTCTGCCTTTGCAAGACTAACAGATTGGCTATAAGATTAGAAATTACCATTTAAGGGTCATAAGCCTCTGGCTGCAAGAATCTGAACCTCCCCAAGTTGCTCCTGGGGATAACATTACTATTGTACAACCTAAGATCAGTGCTTGAGGTATTTTGCCGACCCTGCACTGGATGGATATGCTGACACCACCCAGACTGGTAATCTGGCTCAACCAGTTCTGCCATCCCACCCAGTAACAGAAGACAGCAAGAAAAACTCACTTCCACTGCCTATGACTCCACCTCCAACTGACCAATCAGCGCTCTGCACTTCCCAAGCCCCTACCCACCAAATTATCTTTAAAATTTCTGATTCGTGAATGCTCAGGGAGACTAATTTGAGTAATGATAAAACTCTGATCTCCTGCTCAGCTGGCTCTGTGTCAATTACTGTTTCTCTATTGCAATCCCCCTGTCTTGATAAACTGGCTCTGTCATGGCAGCAGGCAAGGTGAACCCACTGGGCAGTTACCATTCTGGACAGAGGAAGTAGCATTGGCTAGACTTGGTACCTAATGAGACATGGGGTTGATGGAGAGGGAGGAGTTAAGGACCCTGCCTTGGGGAGTTGGATAGACTGTGGGACATCCCCAAGAGACAGGGACAAGTATTGACTCTAAGGGGACTTGATGATATGGCTACTTGGTTTTGGTGCTCAGAAGAGTAATCAGGGCTGGGGAATGTGGAATTGTGCGATGTTATCACTCAGGATTTGGGAAGGGTACATGTATAGAGTGAGAAGAGAGGTTGAGCAGTGGGTACTGGGAAAAGGGTATTTGAGGTTGGGCAAAGGGAGAGGACAGAGAGAGAGAAAGACAGTGGTGAAAGTAGAGTGGGGTTGTCATGTCCCAGCAGTCAAGGAGGGAGAGGTGCAGAGGAGGGAGAATCATCACTGCATACAAGTTCTAGAAAGACAAGGAGAGAGAAGCATCTTTTGGATTTAGCAATAAGTGGCCATTGGTGATTTGACAGTAATGATTTCAGTAAAGGGAAGGGAGACAAACTGCAGTGAAATTAGGAGTAGATAGAAAATTGGCAACTAGAGACACAGCACAGAGAGTTTCCGTAATTTTGGCTCAGAAGAAAAAACTATAGGCTATGTAGTTGAAGGAAGAGACTGTAAGATGGGAGAGACTGGAGGATCAAGTAGGATGGGCCATAAAGAGGGCATGCTGAGGCTAGGCTGGGTGGCCAGGTTGGTTGGGGACTGGGAGCATTTGGCAGACTTTGCAAAGGAGGCTGGACAGAAGATCTTGTGCATGGGTTGGAGTGGCAGATGTGGGTAGAGGGAGGTCAGTTGTAGTACGGGGAGGTCAGGTGTGATATAGAGAGGTCAGATATGGCTGGGGCACATGCAGAGATCAGTGGAGTAGGCTAGAAGCTGGTAGTGAGTCTGAATGTCAGGAGACTTCAAGCAGCAGGTGGCATGCCAGGTGTCCAGGCATCATTGTATGGATTGTGAGTGCCTTGTCCATTAGGCCCAGCCGGGTGCTGAGAGCATGGGCAGCATAACTGGGAGGATGCTGCCAAGATCTGGGCAGGAAGGTTGGAGAGCAGTGAAGGGCTTCAGTCTGAGAACTAGGACTCAAGGGCTAAGTGGGGACCTTGAAACAGATACCAGACCCATATACAGGGTGGTGGGAAGAGAGTTGTGTTCTAAGGCATGGAAGGCATACCCCACGCATGCTGGATGTCAGGCTAGCAGTGAAATGGTGGTAGTTACCTTCACAGAAAACCAGCAACAGGCGTCCTCAGAACAATGAATAGCAAGAAGGAGCTGAGGGGAGGAGCCAAGGAGTAGCCCCAGCACTCCTTGTGTGGACCGAGCCACCTCTGAGAGATGCACTGATGGATGGTCCATGGTAGAGAGCCCCAACGTGAACACAACTGATGTTATGGCTCAAGTAGGCTTAAGAAGTCCCTGACAAGGTAGGACAAACACAGCCTTGGGGGCCAAGCAGATCTGGGCTCAAATCCTGACTCTACCCATTCCTAGCTATGTGAGCTTGGGAATTTTTTAACTTCTCTGAGCCCAGTCTTCTCATCTGTAGAATGAGGAAGCAAATCTCTACTGCCAGGGTCATTATGAGAAATAGATGAGAGGATGTGTTGGAAGACCTGATCATGGTGAATGGTCAATGATGGAGTCTTCATAAATGATAGATTCTTCCTTCCTTCCTTCCTTCCTTCCTTCCTTCCTTCCTTCCTTCCTTCCTCCTTCCTTTCCTTCCTCCTTCCCTCCCTTCCTTCCTTCCTTCCTCCCTTCCTTCCTTCTTCCTGCTGAGAAATGGAAATTTGTGCTAAGAACCAACAACACAGCTTTTGTTTTTACCAGGTCACATGGACCAAAGCAAGAATTTGTTATAAGTTACCTGACAGTGTCAGGCACTGAAGTAAATTAGAGATGATAACAATTCTTTGAAACACTTCCCATCAAGAGTTGGGGGTCTGTGATACCTCCTCTTGTATCTGGGAAGGCTCTGTGGTTGGTTGAATAATGGACTATGTTGAAGTGATGCTGTGCCAATTTTCAGGCCCAGGTATTAAGAGAATAGCAGTTTTCATTCCTTGCCCTTGGAATACTTGGACTGTCTTGAGCCGCCATGCTATGAGGAAGCTCAAGCAGCCGCCAAGCGATAAGGAAGCTCAAGCAGCTGCCATGCTATGAGGAAGCTCAAGCAGCTGCCTTGCCATGAGGAAGCTGTGAGGCCCATGTGGAAAGGAACCAAGGCCCTCAGATAAATGCCCTAGCGGAGCTACCAGCCAACAACCAGCACCATCTTGCCAGCCAAGTGAGTGCATCATCTTGAATCCTCCTGCCCCCATGGAGCTGCTTTACCTTCTGCTTCCTGGAACCAAGATGAGCCACCCCCTCCGAGTCCTGCCTACATTGAACATTAGTGAGCAAAGCAAATGATTGTTGTTTGAACCCTCTCTGTTTTGGGATGGTTTGTTACGGAGCAACAGTTAACTAGAATAAGTGTACACAGTGGCACCAACAGTGAACTAGGCACCAGGAAGGTCTTTGAAGAAGTAAACACAACTCATGATGGAAGTCAGTCACAGACATTGCTATCTGTCCAGGGTGGCTCTTTCTCTCTTTCAACTCAACCAGCCCATAGATCCCACCTTCACTCATTGGCCAAGCCTGTTTCTTTCAGCTTTGTTGGCAGATTGTTGCTATTAAGGAAGAGCTTTCGGTCTTTCTCAATCCCAGGCAGGGCCCGTGGGCTCAGGACAGTCTAGAGGGGAGACAGATGGGATTCCTGGTAGCAGGAGCTGCCACTGGCACTCAGCTGAGGAGGAAGGAAGCTTTGTCTGTGCTTCTCTTCCCGGGGACCAGGTGGCAATTGTGCTCTTCTTATGATTAGAGACATGGAGCCTACCTCTGGGCTTTGACATCCCTGTAAAGTGCTCCACAAGCACAGAGGAGTTGTTTACGGTGACAAAAACAGATGGGGCTACCCAGAGGGGAGGTTCTCACCAGAGGTGTCATATTTCCTCCAAGAATGGGGGACTGTGAACAATGCAGTGTCACTTCCCACCTACCAAATTAGCTGGAAAAAAAAAAGAATCAAGAGTTACCGTGAGCAGTGGGTGCTTGAGGAGGTGGCTTCGGTGACATGTCACTGGCAGCCTCTCGTACTGCCTGTCTTGCAGAGCCCTGGCTGATGAGATGCGGGGAACATTATTAATGCCATTTTGCTGAAAATGCAGCACACTCAGACTAATGCCTTATGGCATTTGCTGCCTTCCTGGAGCTCCAAAGATGGAGAAAAAGTCCTGAAATAGCAACTCCGAGCTCGTTGTCAAGGCAACAGGATCCATTAAGATGCGTCGTCAGGTGCTGTGCTTGGCACTGTGAGGGGATGAGATAAAAGAAATTGCAAATGCACACCCTACCCTCCGCAAGCCTACATTCTTCTTGGGGA
This sequence comes from Cacajao melanocephalus, assembly GCA_963573385.1. Taxonomy (NCBI): domain Eukaryota; kingdom Metazoa; phylum Chordata; class Mammalia; order Primates; family Pitheciidae; genus Cacajao; species Cacajao melanocephalus. Next base: position 7,926 of record CAUYLG010009200.1, read on the forward strand.
GACAAGGCTTTGGTTTGTAAATCTATTGGGGCAGCGTTTCCCTCCCTAAGGAGCAGGAGTACGTGAGTACTGGAAGATATTAACTGGTGTTATAAAAAACGAAAGAGTCATGGGGACAAGGACAAATGATTTTGCAGAGCATACTGAGCAAAACAAAATTAAAAATTGCTAGGCTTCTCGGAGTCTTTAATGAGCTCACATGCATTGTGATGTTCAAAAGGCAGATACTGCTGGCTACATTTCCCAGAATTATTTGACCATGGAAACTCTTGTTCACAGAACATTTCAGGGGATTAGTAAACCACAGAATGGCTTTGGGGACCCTGCATTAGAAAGCAATACAAAGCCGTGTGTAATTAAGTTCTTAGGATGTGTGGAACAGCTTGGGAGTACAACAGAATTCAGCACAGGGAGAGTCCATGTTGGCCGGGAACACGGAGAGGCTTCATAGTGGAGGAGTTGAGCTAAATCTTGCAGATTCCGAATGGGTGATGAGAGGGGAGAGTAGTCTCCCTAATGGGTGTGGATGGCTCTTCTCCTGGAACCCAGAGAGGGAGATCCCTCTGTGCAGGTGATAGATCTCGTTTGGTTCTGCCACGAATTGAAAGAGGCAAAACTCTGCATGTGCTATTTCTGCTCTTGGAGTGACCGCTTGTTTGCACAAATTAATGCTTTTGACAGCACTTAGTTATCACTTCCTCCCAGAAGCCCTCTCTGATGCCCTGAAATGAACGCTTGTCCAGGTTTTACTTTTCTCTTTGTTTTCTTTTAAATGCTCAGCAATTAGACTCAACAATTGCCAATGTCATCCAACAATCAATCCCTCATGACTCTTCTTGGCCTTTTTTTGTGTGTGTGATTTTATACATATGTGTGTATGTCTGTGTGTGCAAATAACATTTGCCCTATTGACTCATTATTTTAATGTTTATACTTTCGTTTATTCATGGTGTGGAAAAATAAAGCAACATATTTTATTTTATTTTGCTTATTGTTGTCAACTTTTAGATTCTGTGGGTACAAGTGCAGGTTTGTTACAAAGGTATATTGCGTGATGCTGAGGTTTAAAGTATGCTCCAGCAAGGGAGCATAGTATCCCATAGCTAAGTTTTCAGTTTTGCTTCCTCCTTTCCCTGTATTCCTTGGTGTCTCCTGTTCCCACCTTTATGTCCTTATGGACCCAATGTTTAGCTTCCACTTATGAGTGAGACTATGTTGTGTTTGGTTTTCTGTTTCTGCATTAATTCAGTTAGGATGATGGCCTCCAGCTGCATCTATGTTGCTGCAAAGAACATGATATTGGTCTTTTTTATGGCTGCATAGTATTCCACAGTGAATATATACATAGTATTCTATAGTGTATATATGTGTATATACATATATACATATACAGTGTGTATATATATATATGTATATACATATGTAAACACTGTGGAATACTATGCAGCCATGAATAGGCCTTATTGCTGGGATGCAAGCATAGTTCAACACACAGAAATCAACAAATGTGATTCACCACATAAACAGAATTAAGAACAAAAACCATATGATTATTTCAATAGATGCAGAAAAAGATTATGATAAAATCCTATTAACTAATTGTAAGTGTTAAATTCAGTGGCATTTATTACAATCAGTATTGTAGCTATCACCTTCTTTTAAAACAAAGATTTAACTTTTATTAAGTTCAGGGGTACATGCGTAGGTTTGTTATGTAGGTAAACTTGTGTCACAGGGGCTTGTTGTACAGATTATTTCATTACCTAGGTATTAAGCCCAGTACCCATTAGTTATTTTTCTTGATCCTCTCTCTCCTCCCATTCTCTATCACCATTATTCTAGTTTTGAAATCTTTTAATCACTCCAAACAGAAACTCCATACCCATTAAGGATAACTTACCAGGCCAGGCGCCATGGCTCATGCCTGTAATTCCAGCACTTTGGGAGGCCAAAGGGGGTGGATCACTTGAGGTCAAGCATTCAAGACCAGCCTGGCTACCATGGTGAAACCCCATCTCTACTAAAAATACAAAAAAATTAGCTGGGTGTGGTGGCTCATGCCTATAGTCCCAGCTACTTGGGAGGCTGAGGCAAGAGAATTGCTTGAACCTGGGAGACGGAGGTAAAAAAAAAAAAAAAAAAAAAGGATAACTTCCCATTCCTCCTTATCCCAGCCTCTGGTAACTTATTTATTTTTTTATTTATTTGAGTGGATCTGGAGGCTGCAGTGCAGTGGTGCGATCTTGGCTCACTGCAACCTCTCCCTCCTGGGTTCAAGTGATTTCTCCCACCTCAGCCTCCAGAATAGCTGGGACTACAGGTGCCCGCCACCATTCCAGGCTAATTTTTGTATTTTTAATAGCGACAGGGTTTCGCCATGTTGCCAGGCTGGTCTTGAACTCCTGACCTCAGGTGATCTGCCCGCCTCGGCCTCCCAAAGTGCTGAGATTATAGGTGTGAGCCACCAAGCCTGGCCCATGGTAACTTCTAATTTACTTTCTGTCTCTTTGAATTTGTCTTTTCTAGGAATTTCATTATGTGAACTCATGGAACGTCTGGCCTTTTGTAACTGGCTCATCTTGTTTGGCACATTTTCAAGATTCATACCCGTTGAATCATAGTCTATGTAGGGATATACCACGTTTTGTTTATTTATTCATCTATTGGTGGCACTTGGGTTGTTTCTACCTTTTGGCTTTTGCCATGAACATGGATGTACAAGTATCACTCTGGTCAACTTTTATGCATTGTCTCTGCTTCTGTCACGGTGGTGAGTATGCCATATCAAAACCTATTTGCTTCAATGCTAGATTTCGCTTCTGAAATGTGATCTTTTTGGCCAACAAATATTTGTCAAATGGCTATCGTATACTTGGCATTGTGGGTAGGGTGTTGTACAGGCCAGAACCCCTGTCCTTTGTGAACAAGCTTAGAATTGCTCTACCCACCAGATACGCCTACGTAGCTGTACATGATGTGATCTGATACTAGCTAGAATACAGTTAAAGCTGTAACCCCAATAAAACGTGTCACAAGAATTAGAATGGGGAAATGGGGAGACTGATCACAATTGTTTCTGAGATGTTCCAGTATTTTGCTGCTTTGAGCTCAGTATGTTCATTCTAACTGAAGACGGTATGTTGGGATTCTTAAAGACGAGTCCCAAATATTCTATTATTTTGTAACTGGAGACGATGCTCTCTGTCTTTCTTGATTTGTCTAGGGCTCCCTCTGTCTCTCTTTCTCTGTTTCTCTCTCTGTCACACACATACACACACACACACACACCCCTCTCTTCTCTGAGTCCATAAAGAACTTCCAGATAGGGGAGGTTATTGGACTTTGACAAAGTTGTTTAATAATCTTCTCCTTGGTGGTCTGGGTGACTTAGCTCAGCCCTGCATAAAAGCACTCACAGGGATGGTGTATTCTCTTTAGAGTCTCTCAGACCAGGCATTTACGTATAAGGAGACCACACTGGGGAGGCAGCTATGCAATGCTTCTGTTTGAGAGTCAGCAACGCTGTATTTAGCGATCATCACTGATTGCTTATTTATTAAGAGACGGCGTTCCAGAAAACTGGGTTGAGTCTCTGCTTTGGAGCAACTGGGTCGCTCCCTGTGAGTCTTGGGCAGTCTGGCTCTCTCAGCCTCAGGTTCCTCTTCTGTAAAATGGGAAATAACAACGATACCTACCTCGGTTCACAGGCTTAGCCCAGTTATTACCACTGGATGTTATTACTGTGATTATCATTAGAGTGGTACTTACCTATAAAATGGCAACCTGCTAAATGCCAAGCACTAAACTCAAGTGGGGAAGAGACACGTCTGCAATGGACAGAGAGGTGGACTAGGAAGACCCCCAGGGTTCCAACTGCAAAGATTCTGACTGCAAAGATTCCGATTTGAGCAGGTGCCACCTGGTCACTCAGAAACTAAAATAACTGAAGGAACATGCAGAAAAAGTGCTTCAAGAACCTGCAGTGGTGCCCGAATGCAGAGTCATAGTACCACTGTGTTCATTATTATCTTCCATTGGGCGTGGTGGCTCATGCCTGTAATTAGTCCCAGTACTTTGGGAGGCTGAGGTGGGAGGATCACTTGAACCCCGGAAGCTGAGGCTGCAGTGAGTCATGATGGTGCCACTGCATTCCAGCATGAACAACAGAGCAAGACTCTGTCTCAAAAACCATTATTCTCCCCATCCCACCCTATTGCGAGGATGGCAGGTGCAACTCTCTAGAACATGGGAAAAGATTATGCCATGCAGGGCAGCATTTCAGAGGCACTGCTGAATACCACAAAGTGAGTAACACTGGTGGACAAATCACAAAATGATTGACAACATGACTTCACAGACAGTGCTGATGGAGGCTGAAGGGCTATGATTATCTATGTCGTTTTCTGCGAGCCAATAGCTACTGCTGCCCAACGGGTGCATCCAGGAGCTGCACCGATGTTTCTTATCATATCATGTTTCCAGACAGCGGTGTGGTCTGAATCATCAGCTCCTGGAACGTGTACTTTGTTTGCGCCTTCTCTCCCTATAAGGATAGAGTGAATTTGCAAAGACCAGCAACCTTACGTGACCCTATGCCTAAAGAAGCATGTCCCCCTCAGTCCTGTCTCCTTCACGATGCTCCTGTTTCTCAAGCCGTTATGTCCATAAACACAGGAAGGGATGAAAACTGCGCTGGCTGCAGGAATAGGGGGTACCTCTACCAGTCGGAGTCAAAGTGAGGGTGACCCCGATCTGTCCTCTGCTTACCTCTCCAGCCTTGTCATTCATGGAAGCTCCTTTTGCTCTCAAAACTCTGGTCTAGCCGAGTTGCTACCAGCAGCTCTCCAAACTGCCATCCTACGTCATGTACCAATGCCTTTGAGCATGGATTGATGGAGGCTGCAGTGAGCCCTTTCCCGATGGCTGCTACACGAATACCCGCTCAGCTTAAGGGATGTACTTCATAGGTAGCTCCAATGGGTGAGATTGAACACTGTCCCCACTGGGTTCTCATGAGGCTCTGTCTAGACAGTGTGTTAGCATCTGTAATATATTATTGCTCTGTTGTATTTAAAAGTCTGTCTTGTAATGCCAGCACTTTAAGAGATCAATGCAGGCGGCTTGCTTGAGCTCAGGAGTTTGAAACCGGCCTGGGGAGAAGGGCAAGACTTCATCCCTACAGAAACAAACAAAAATTAGCCAGGTGTGATGATGCACAGCTGTAGTCCCGGCTACTTGCGGGGCTGAGGTGGGAGGATCGCTAGAGTGCAGGAGGTTGAGGCTTCAGTGAGTCCTGACTGTGCCACTGCAGTCCAGTCTGGGGGACAGAGCAAGACTGTCTCTAAAAAACAAGTCTGTCTTTTTGTCCCCCTACTCTTCCCAAATTGAGCTACTGAGTGGCAGAGACCTCTCCTCATATGTCCTGTGTCCCCGTTCCTACCTTGGTGCCTGTGTCCACTGTTTCTATGCCTGTGCTTGGAACCCAGACATTCACCAAATGCTCCCTTAGTAATGAACAAATGAAAGAAATGAATGATGTATGCGATGCAGGATGCCAAGTCTTATATTTATTCATATCAACCCTCTTCTGCTCCATTACTATGTCTACTTTTGCTTGGTGAGGTGGAGGATGGGGTGATATCCTGAGAGAAGCATTAGACACTGAGAAGAAAGGCTCCTTGGGAATGCATTGCTATTTTTCAGACTTGCCTGGGGCTGGCTTTGCTACAGGCTGGATAGATAGGCTTGATTTCCTGTGCCAGGTGTAGGACTCGCTTCCCAGGGAGCAGGGCTCCACCTGCCATGCTGGAGAGTCTTTCGAACACGTTTGTCTGCCTGATGGGTCTTTGCCTGTTGAAGTTCTGCCCATGTCCTCTGTGCAGTGCTGCCTCGCATTTGGAACCAACACGGTAAACAACAGTTGGCCGTGAATCAGCGAAGCTGACTGGCTAACAATGAAATGCTCTCAAAAGGAGGGTTCTGGCTGGGTTTGGGCCAATCAGGGGGAAGGTGCATGAGTCAAATTCTGTTTTGCCTCCAACTTGGCTATGAGGTCAGGAGAGCCATCCTAGGCCAGTCTTTAGTCCAGATGAGAGGCAATTATTGTTCTGGTTCCAAATCAGATTCAACCTGCATCCTCTGAGTGACGGTAAGATTGCTCCTGGAGGAGAGGCACAGTCACACGTTCTAGCTCATGGACTCTTCCAGGAAACCTGTGAAAGGCAGGGAGTTTCATTCCTATTTTACAGTTGAAGAAACTAAATTTGAGATGTGAAGTGATAGGACTGAGACCAGAATTGGATATTTTCACTCAAATTCCAGCACACTTTCTAAGCAATATGCTTTGCACACTATTTCTTTTTGGTTTTTGTTTCCCCCCCAAGTATCTGGTGGATATTAGAGACTTCTAGGCTGGGAAAATCTCTTGTTCCAACCGTTAGCACTGTCTGTCCTGTGTATCTGAAATGGCCTAGGTCTCAGTAGCCTGTCAGTGAAGATGAAGATGTATTCACAGAGTGCTAAAGCCACGCTACCTTCTCTCCCCAATCCGTGAAATACCAACTCTGCAATATCTAGTCAGCCCCTATTTCTAACGAGGTCCTGTGCCTAAGGATGCATCCATGTGTTTTATACCATCTCCCCTTCCCTGTCTGCAGTGTGTTGTGCACAGGTGACCCAGGAGAGGGGCCACTCCCAACCCTGCCTCTGGTGTCTTTCATGCGAGTCTGCTCCCAGGGGGCTCTGCAGTTTTTCCTTGCACTCTGCTGAGCTCAGCTGTTCTTGGAACCCTCTCGAATCTGTGGGATGCTGAAGCCATCCTGAATTATTGTGGTGTAGTAAGGGAGACATGGTTCCTGCTGGTGGTGGGCTGGAGATGGTTTCTACAGATGCAGGGCAGTGAGCCCCCAAATGGGGGCTTATCCTGGGAGGGTCCTTGGCTTTGCCCAGGAAAGAATTCAAGGGCCAGCCAGTGGTGTTAGACTGCAATTTTACTGAAGCCATGGTACACAGCTACAACAGAGATACTGCTCCTTGCAGAGCAGCACTACCCTATAGGCAGTGTGCCTGGAGTAGCAGCTCAGAGGAAGTGCTGCACTCATACTTATACCCACTTTTAATTACATTCGGACGAAGAGGTGGATTATGCAGACATTTCCAGGGAAAGGGTGGTAACTTCTGGGTCATTGAGTCATCACCATAGAAAGGGGCAGTAATTGCCCAGTGTTGCCATGGCAACGGAAAACTGGCATGGCATATTGTGGGTATGTTTTGTGGAAAGCTGCTTCCACCCTACCCCTGTTTTAGCTGGTCCTCAATTTGGTCCAGTATCCAAGCCCTACCTCCTGAGTTGAGTCCTGCCTCCTACCTTACTATTGGCTTTTTAGAGTCAATTGTGTGCATCTCATCCCATCTCTGAGGTTAATGGCATCATGTGGATACCTTGAAATTGGCTATGATGGGAGTATGTACACCATGGAAACAGACAGTTGCTACCTATCAAGAACCCCTCTGCACCAGTGTGCTCCTAAACATTTACACACCACTGCCTCCTCTCTGCTGCATTTTCTGCCCTGGGCCTGAGGTGTCTAGAGTCTTATGTAGGCTTCCATCAACCCCACTCCTTCAGCTGTGGGGCTCGGTTCAGTTACTCTGATTCTCTGCAGAGTTGGGCAACATGCCAGCACTTCCATCTTTCTTCTCTTTCTTTCTCAGGCTCCACCCCAGAAAAACAACTTGAACCATGAAGCTCCTTTATCCTCCTTATGTCAAAATGTCCCCTGGTCCAAATAAAACAAAAATACAGCACAACAAAGCAATGGTGCCAGTGCGTATTCACTCATTTAAATAGACACATGGGAGAGGGGAGTTACTTTTATAAACCCTACTTTGGAACTAGTCTTGATACCTAGTTAGATGTGTACATTTCTTACTTTGATTTCTCCAAAAACACCCCTAAAACCAAGGCACTTTGAAAGGAGTAGAAGGCACTGGACCTCTAATCTTGAAGCCTGGATTCCAGTTCTGACTCCTTCAGTGACCCACTATGTGCCCATGGATGTGTTAGTAAAGGGTATACCAACTTACACGTTGTGTGCCCCTGTGTTTATTAGTCGAGGCTGGCCAACGGACCCACTGTGTGTCCTTGGATGTCAGTGGATCCCCTGTATGCTCTTAGGTGTATTAGTCAAGGGTAAGTCGATTAATCCACTGTGTGCCCTTGGGTTTGCTAGTCAAGGGTGGGGCAACTGACCTACTGTGTGCCCTGAGATGTATTATTCAAGGGTGGGCAAATTGACCCACTGTGTGTTCTTGGGTGTATTAGTCAAGAGTGTATCAACTGACCCACTGTGTGCCCTTGGATATATTAGTCAAGGGTGAGCCAACTGGCCCACTGTGTGTCCTTAAGCATATTAGACCCACTGTGTGTTCTTGGGTGTATTATTCAAGAGTGAGCCAACTGACCCACTGTGTGCCCTCGGATGTATCAGTCGAGAGTGGGTCAACTGTCCCACTGAGTGTCCTTGGGTATATTAGACCCGCTGTGTGCTCTTGAGTGTATTATTCAAGAGTGAGCCAACTGACCCACTGTGTGCCCTTGGATGTATTAGTCAAGAGTGGGTTAACAGTCCCACTGCGTGTTCTTGGGTATATTACACCCACTGTGTGTTCTTGGGTGTATTATTCAAGAGTGAGCCAACTGACCCACTGTGTGCCCTTGGATGTATTAGTTGAGAGTGGGTCAACTGTCCCACTGAGTGTCCTTGGGTATATTAGACCCACTGTGTGTTCTTGGGTGTATTATTCAAGAGTGAGCCAACTGACCCACTGTGTGCCCTCGGATGTATCAGTCGAGAGTGGGTCAACTGTCCCACTGAGTGTCCTTGGGTATATTAGACCCACTGTGTGCTCTTGAGTGTATTATTCAAGAGTGAGCCAACTGACCCACTGTGTGCCCTTGGATGTATTAGTCAAGAGTGGGTTAACAGTCCCACTGAGTGTCCTTGGGTATATTAGACCCGCTGTGTGTTCTTGGGTATCAAAAGTGGGCCAACTGGCACACAGTGTGCCCTCGGATATATTGCTCAAGGGCAGGCTTACTGACTCACAGCGTGCTGGTGGGTGTGTTAGAGTGGTTTAATCGCTACAGCCACCCCCCACTTCAGTGGTGTCACTCGACATGTTTATTTCTCACTCATGGCTGTCCATGCAGTTGGATGGGGAGACTGAGTGGGGACTGGGAGTGGAAAGGTTTGATGAATGAGCCTGGGTGTGGCCATCGTTACATTCTTTAATCCCCAGTGAACCAGAATTTGATCACATGGCCAAACTGCAACGCAGCAGTGAAAGGAAGGAAGAAGGGATTGGTGTGTACCCACATCGCTGCTGTGTTGGGGAAGTCCCTTTCCTTCTAGATGCTGGATTCTGCAGCTGAAACACAGGTGCTTTGATCTGTGAGATCTGCAAGCCTTCTTCTTGCTCTGAGTCCATGAGTTTCTTCATTTATTATTGCCAAACTAAATGAGCAGAGTTTTCAAAGCAGATTGGGTTTGCTTCTCACTCCTGGCTTGGATCCCCAATGTCTTTCATTGTGGGGTAGAGCCAACACTTCATCAATGAGTCTGTTCAAAATGCTAATCAAAGTATTAGTGCCTGATCATCATCTTTCTCCAAACAATGCCCAGACCCGTCTCACTCCTTCTAAGTCTTCTGAGAGTCCAAATCTGAACGCGTTTCATCAAGGCCAAATGTCAGTCGTAAGAAGAAATCTATATGAAATTTTAATTGCAAGATGTTCGGTGTAAATTTAATGAGTGAAATAAGAGATCTGAGAATTCCCGCATTCTCGGCTCATGCATACTGTTGACTTAAATTGCCTCTCTGGAGATGGAGGGAATTGCATTTTTAGAATTTACGCACCGAGAGAGCAAATGGAGTGGACCCTGAAGGTTAAGGTCATAAATCAGAATCATTTAACTGGTTTTGAGTGATTGCTGTAGGCTGTGATGGTGAGGAGAGCTGGCTACAGCCACAAGTGATTACTCTGCCTCCGATTATTGAAATGCTACTCAATATTCATAAATCAATGGTCATTAATCCCCCAAATAGTACCTGTCGGCTTTCTAAATAAATTTCCAACCTGCTAATGGAGATTGAAAGAGGCTGATGGGCACTGGCTCAGAATTGAAACAGATGAGAGCGTTATTCGGACAGACCTAGAAGCATGTGTTTTTGGAACGTGAATTCGCTTTGGGGTAAAGATGTCCCAGCAGACATCTTTTCGCTCTTTGCAAAAAAAGGGGGATTATTCAGGCAGTTTCTCTCACCCCTTGTCATTTCTGTAGAGAATAGCCTTGATGTTTATGTCTCAATTCTGAAATTTTGCTTGGGACCAAATCAAATGAGTTAAAAGCTTCAATGCAATTGCTCGCCCATCCCTGTTTACCCACAGTAATTGGAAAATACACGCACGGTGCAGCGAAAGGCCATGACATTTATTGGATAGCATGGGAATAAGCGGGGGAAGGAAACTAATTGGAGCGTCAGTCACTGGGGTAACAAATTTGGAAAGAAATCGAGAAATGAATATGAGCATGAACTCGTAGGGACATCAAACTGGAAAGCGATTTCATGACCACAGACACTTCAAGTCCATGTTCACTTCCCTTTGCCTTGTTTCTGCGTTGGATTCATAAATTATATATAACGGTGACCAGACTTCTAGGTGCGGACATCACATTGACCCGAGTAATAGGCACCACTCTGTAACTATTGCATTTGAAATCTGGCAGAAAATGAGATTTGTGTGTGGGTGTGAGGGAGACAAACCGTATAGATTCGTCTCCTGCCTGGTTTCACCTTGAAAAATGGAAGCCAGAGAAGGAAGGCTGAAAATAAATCCTGTTTTCAAGTGTAATCGCTCAAAATAATAGCATAGACTCTTTTGATCCCAGATTTATTAGTCAAAAAGCAGAGAAACAAACACTGTAGCTGCAAAACCACCCCCCCACACCCCTTCTTGGAAATTGAGGGACATAGAAGAAAGGGGACTCTGTCCAGGATGAAAGAGCTAGAACGGAAATCCAGGCCAGTTGTCATGGAAAAGAGCAACAGTTAAAAACCACATTCCCCAGGGAAACGCTCTGTGCACAGAAGCAATTTGATGATAGGTATGAAGAGTGTTAAAAATGTCCATTCTCTACCTCCTTTGGGGTTGATTCTATTTATCCTCAGCACAAATTCTTACTTCTGCTATCTGATTCCAGAGAATTACATTGACCTATAAAGAGGTTCATGGAAGCCTTTTTGAAGCAAGTGAGAAGTCCACTGTGGGAGAATATTTGAGGAAGCTGTGGATCACCTGCTTATGGGTAGCAAGGAAGCCTTTGACAGTTGCCTTGGAGAACCACGGCAATGGAGAGGAAATGTTTATGATGAGTGAAACAAGCAGGCTGCAAATATGTACCCCCAGGGTGCTCACACCTACATAAAAGATGCATGGCCGGACAGTATCAGGTAAATTTGGAAGAAGCCAGGATGTCCTCTGGGGAATTAACTTTTAACATTCTGGCTGATGGAAATTTTTTTCTAGGAAAAGATGCTTCCAACCTGATTTTTACTATTCCATCGAAAGAAGAGATGACAACCAAAGTGAAACATTGTCGTAGCACGTCCATACAATCTTTTTTTTCCTCAAAAATATTTTCCATCATAAAACTAATTTTACCAGCCAGGCACGGTGGCTCATGCCTGTTAACCCAGCACTTTGGGAGGCCAAAGTGGGCAGATTACGAGGTCAGGAGTTTGAGACCAGCCTTGCAAACATGGTGAAACCCCGTCTCTACTAAAATTACAAAAATTAGCTGGGCATGGTGGTGGGTGCCTGTAATCCCAGCTACTCAGGAGGCTGAGGCAGGAGAATTGCCTGAATCTGGGAGACAGAGGTTGCGGTGAGCTGAGATCGCACGACTGCACTCCAGCCTGGATGACAGGGCGAGACGCTGTCTCAAAAAAAAAAAAAAAAAAAATCTTACCTACATGTGTTTCCACTGTATGAACCCCAAGTTACTAAGCCGCCAACTCAAGATCACTGGCTCCATCCTAAAGTGTATGTGACCTCTTGGCAAGTTGCTTACCCTCTCTGTTCCTAAATTTCCTAATTTGTAAAATGCACGGGTTGTTCTGATTCTATCAAAAAACTCTCTCAGCCCTAAGAACGCGATGAAGTTGTAAAACTCTCTCAGCCCTAAGAACGCGATGAAGGTCTAATAGGAATCAGATTTGTGTGTAGCCTGACATGCAGGCAGAATTGGTAACTTTTCACATGACCAATGAGATCCCTTAACTACCTAATATGCCCACCCCCTTAAAGATCTCTATCCCTTCTCTTCCCTCCCTTCATGATCTAGCCACATAGAAACCACTCGTGTCTCTTCTGATGAACTTCATGCCGTGATGCTTCTGTGCTTCTCCCTAGGCTGTGTCCTTTTCCCAGAATAACCTTTCCCACCCTGTCCACATCAGGACCCTCACTGCCCAGACATCTCCTCCTCCAGGGAGACTTCTCTGTTCTCCCCAATGCAGGATCAGTTGCTAACTCTCTTCTGTTCCCACAGGGCTATGCAGAAGTTCATTTACTTACTGTTATTGAGGAGGCTACCATTTTTGTGAGCATATCTAGCTCCAAACTCTGGGACAACGTGGCTGACCTTTGCGATTCCAGTCCCAAGGTCATCGCAGACCTAAGGGAAGAAATGACTGTTTAATTTTTGCTAGGTCATCATTCCTTATTATTACTACAAGGCTTGGAATTAGTAAGACTTGGAAGGCTGAGGCAAGAGTACCGCTTGAACCCAGGAGGTGGAGGTTGCAGTGAGCCGAGATTGCACCACTGCACTCCAGCCTGGGGAACAGAGCGAAACTCTGTCTCAAAACAAACAAACAAACGAACAAACAATTTGACATTATGAATGAAGCCAAGGTGACAATGGGTAAAGCTGCCATCAGGCCATGGGCAGTGACACAAGGTTATGGTTATTTTTTATTTTATTTTATTTTTTTGAGATGGAGTCTCACTCTGTCGCCAGGATGGAGTGCAGTGATGCAGTCCTTGGCTCACTGCAACCTCTGACTCCCTGGTTCAAGTGATTCTCCTGTCTCAGCCTCCCGAGTAGCTGGGATTACAGGCATGCACTACCACACCCAGCCATTGTATTTTTAGTAGAGATGGGGTTTCACCATGTTGGCTAGGATGTCTCGATCTCTTGACCTCATGATCTGCCCACCTCGGCCTCCCAAAGTGCTGGGATTACAGGCGTGAGCCACCGTACCTGGCCAAGGTTATGGTTATTTTCTTGCAGCAGTGCAGGAAGCCTCTTTCACCCTGAAACGGGAGCTAAACGCCTTGGTGGAGGTAAACTGGGGAGGCATGTGATACATTCAGCATGCAGTAGCTCATCTCAGATTAGCTGAAGCCCCTGGTTTTTTTTTTGTTTTTTTTTTTCATTTTTTGAGACAGGGTCTCACTCTGTTGCCCAGGCAAGAGTGCAGTGATGCGATCACAGTTCACTGCAGCCTTGACCTCCTGGGCTCAAGTGATGTTCCTGCCTCAGTCTCTTAAGTAGCTGGGGCTACAGGTGCATGCCACCATGCTTGGCTAATTTTTTAATATTTTTTTGTAAAGAGAGGGTTTCTCAATGTTGCCCAGGCTGGGCTTGAACTCTTGGGCTCAAGCAATCTACCCACCTCAGTTTCCCAAAGTGCTGAGATTACAGGTGTGAGCCACTACCGCTGACTCAACCCCTGGGTTTTAGCCAGGACAATGGGCCTCTGTGTGGTCGCAGTCTAAACTCTTCTGCTTTCGCACTAATTTGCAAAATACACAGCAAATTCTTCAGGCTGTGCGGATGCGATTAATCTGACATCGCCTTTCCTGTTTTCAGCCCTGTTTCATAAAAACCATGTCAAATCAATGCTGTTGCCTTTAATGATGATAGTTTTTGAGAAAAGTAGCATGTTATTAGAAGGATTTTATTATATGAAACACATATTCTGAGCCTCTGAAAGGCACTAGCTTTCTAGGAAAGAAGCAGGAAGATTAAAGAGAATGAAACCCCATTTCCCATGAGCCACATCCCTCCTACACCTTGAAAGGCCCTTTCTTTGTTCACTCCAGGCCTCTGGCCCCATCGCTCACTTGCCTGTCCAGGCCCTCCTCTGACAACCTTGGGAACTCACAGATTCCTAGCAAGAGAGCAGTGTTGAGTCCTGAGCTCTCAACCCTGAGCTCCTAGAGCTAAAGAAGACTAGATTGTGGAGGAATTGGAAGAGAATAGTTAGAGATCTTTAAGGGGTGGTCATATTACATGGTAGAGAGACCTCATTGGTCACATAGGCTACCACCAATTTCGCTTACATGTCAGACTAGCCATGAATCTGATTCTTATTAGAATCACACTATTATGAATTCAAAGCATTTTTAGGGCTGAGAGAGTCTTTTGACATAATCAGAATAACCCATGCATTTTACAGATTAGGAAATTTAGAAACAGAGAGGGTAGCTGACTTGCCAAGAGGTCACACAGCAATTTAGGATGGAGCCAGTTACAGATGACATTTGTACGACGGGAGTCTTCACATTTCATTGTCCTGTGTTTCCTCTTGTTTGAACTTGACTCTAGGCTATAAATTCTTAGAATAACTGAGATAATTGGCCCATTTAGCTGTGTTGGGGGGGGTGGTCCAAGGCAAGGCCAAGGTTCTCTCCCATTTTCCTTAGAAATTCTCCATTCATTAATTCCATAAATACTTACTGATCACATACTATGTAAGCAGCATGGCAGTAGACATGGAAAGCTGAGCAGTGAATAAAAGGCTGTTGACCATGAGGGAGAGGAAGGAAAGAGGGGTATTGGACCATTTACTGTATGATCAATTATTGGACTCCTAGGGGGCAAAGGGAGCCTCCTCCACGATGCTGAGTACAGTGGTTTGATTGCATAGACTACCGGGCTCAGACTTTTATTCGCTCTTTAACTCCTTGGAATATTCCATGGTCATCTGTAATGGAGTTTGCAGCAATATTTATCTCAAGGGCCAAATGAAGCATTGAATGGCAACCCTTACAAAGCATTCTGCAAGGGACATTTGGTTAGCAGGCACTCGATAAATATGAACAATTATTAAAAGTCTGGAGGGGGGGATTCAGTTCATACATTGAACAATATCTCTGAATAGAACTGCTGGAGCTGCCTCTGCAGGAGCTGTGAATGGTGGTCCGGACAGACTCCAAGGCTTTGAGACTGAAACTACCATTGCAAAAATGATGACAGTGAAAGAAATCTGACCTAACTGACTCCATCTTGCTTCTAACCTCCCAGCTGCCCTTGCTTATTCCTGGGTGTACACCCAGCTAACTGTGGGAGCAATTTAGTTTTTAGTTTAATTTTAAAACAAAGATGATAACAACCCCTTCCTGAACCAAACCCCTTCATTGCTTGGGGACTGAAAATGCCTTTGTAAAGCTAACAAATTAGCCACAAGATTAGATATACGGCTCCGGAGTCATACAGCCGGAGGTCACTAGATCCATAACCTCCACGAATCGCTCTTATACATAACAGCACTATTATAAAACCTAACACTGGTGTTTGAGGTATTTTCAGACCCTCCATTCTGATGCATCAGCTCACACCACCTGGACCAGTGTCCCATACCAGGAAACTGGCTCGACTGGTCTTGTGATCCTACCCAGGAAATGACTGAGTGCAAGAAGACAGTTCCAACCCCCTGTGATTTCATCCCTGACCCAACCAATCAGCATTCCCAATTTCCTAACACCCTGCCTGCCAAATGATCCTTAAAAAACCCCTAGTATCCGATTTTTTGGGGAGGCTGATTCGAATAATAAGCTCTTGTCTTCCCCTTGGCTAGCTCTGCATTTATTAAACCTCTTCTCTACTGCAACACTCCTGTCTCAGTGAATTGGCTCTATCTGTGCACTGGGCAAGAAGATGATTATTACAAGACCATCACCCATCTTAGGGTACAGTGCTCTTGGGCAGGCTTTTTTTCAACTTTTGCAGGGTGTGCTCCTCTCCTCCCCACCTCTAAATTTAAGGCATTTGAAGGTCCCTGAGATCACCCCCTGTAGGGAGTGGGGTACTTGCTAGATGAGGAGACTGTCACCTGACTCTCTGGCTGAGAGCTTCTACTACTGCTTCAGGAACAGAGCAGAAAAGTCTGGGGAAACAGTGTCCCCCAGATTTTCAGGAAGATGGAAGTACAGTGAGACACAAAGGCTACATTGGTGCAAGCTGCCTGTCCATTAGCTGCAAGACAAGGGTACGTGCTCCCTGTGGGCCAAGTGGACTTGGAAAGGACAGCTGGGCTGGCATCATCTTGAAAGGATTTGAGGTAAGATGACCACCTACTTGGGCAGAGATCCCAGGGAAAAGAGCAGAAAAGAAGCCCCACCAGAGTGCAGGCAGGGGGGCAGAAACAAGAGGCTGGCAGGGAAGTGGATGGTCTCCCTCAGCAAAGGGAGAAAGCTTGAAGATCTCCATTGGGAGTCTCTGAAGAACTCATGTCAGTGGCTGCCAGAAGAGGAACCACCAGCTGGACCCTAGTCATGACAGAAGGCACAGCCAGGAGCTTTACCTCAGTGCCCAATTAACTTTTGTGTCTTTACTTCTCATTCATTTTTCTAGCCCAACAGCAGTAGCCTGTGAATGGAATGGGACTCTCGCTTTTCTCCCACACTTCTCTTCTGCATTCTGTTCTGTGCACCCTGTTGCTTAGGGCTCCTCCAGGGCAGAGAGCAACACTGCCTTCAGACCCAGGTGAGCCATCTCCCTGTCCTGAGCCCTGTGTCTCAGAGGACCTCAAGTTTCAGAGTGCCAGCCTCAAAATTTCCTAAGTCTGTCCAGTACCAGGGTCTGCCTGGAGCTAGCTATGCCCTTTGAGCAAGGCACCTTAAGCCCAGACCTGGTTGCAGTGATTCCAGTCACCAGAAGAGTCTTACTGGACATTTTTTTTTTTTTTTTTGAGATGGAGTCTTGCTCTGTCACCCAGGCTGGAGTGTGGTGGCACAATCTTGGCTCACTGCAACCTCCACCTCCCGGGTTCAAGCAGTTCCCTGCCTCAGCCTCCCGAGTAGCTGGGATTGCAGGAATCTGCCACCATGCCCATCTAATTTTTGTATTTTTAGTAGAGATGGGGTTTCACCATCTTGGTCAGGCAGGTCTTGACCTTGTGATCCACCCACCTTGGCCTCCCAAAGTGCTAGGATTACAAGTGTGAGCCGCTGCGCCTGGCCTTAATGGGCATTTTCTAAGCCTCTTTTCTGTGGTTGTGCCTGGCCAAGGCCAGCAGTGCCACCCAGGTGGGACATCAAAGTTCAGACTGGGTCTTATATAGATTCCAGACCCTGTCTCTTCCCCTTAGGATGCTTCTGACCTTCTATTTCATACATGGAAGTTGACCAGATGTCTGGAGTAGCTCCAAGAATTGGACCTATGATGTGACCCTCGGGCCCTGTGGACAGGCCCTGCGGGCAGCCTGGCACACAGCTCACTCTCGCTGGTTGGTCCAGGGTTTCTTTCATGAGGTTTGGGCTGTCAGGTTGGTGCTGACATGATGATTTGGGGTGATGCTCCCTCCTCTCTGACACAGGATAAGTTGAGTTCAGGGGTCTGGGGCACCAGTGGTCCACCATCACCTCTGGGCTGAGCCTCATGCCTGGATGGATGCATTGGCACTTACCAGTCTTGGCTCTGATCATAGTTCCAATTCCAGTCTTCAGCACCCAAAGGCTGTGGGGGTGGCATCAGATGCCCTTTACAATAGGCATGTTCTTATTTCCGTACCTGGGACTCTGCAGCAGATGTCAGGGAGTCATCTGGGGGATGTGTCCCCTGATCTAAAGGGTCTGAGACCGGGTAACCATTGCAGTGGTTCATGGGAACCTGGGATGGCAGCCCCCTCCTTCCTCCACTGTGCCGACCCTGGAAGGCTGAGAAGTAAAGCCAGAAAAGAGAGAAGGAGGTAGAAAAGGAGATAGGAAGAAAATGCTCCTCTCTGCCACCCAAATACACTCTACCCACTCCAGAAAACTGCCTGGGTGGGCAGAGGGGAGGGATTCTAAGTGAGTAGCATTGTGGACTGCTGTGATCACCTTAGACCTGACTGCAATTATGTGACTGGTCATTAGACAAGACATTCTAATTCCTTTTATTTTTTTTTTTTGAGACGGAGTCTTGCTCTGTTGCCCAGGCTGGAGTGCAGTGGTGTGATCTCCACTCACTACAACCTCCGCTTCCCAGATTCAAGCGATTCTCCTGCTTCAGCCTCCCAAGTAGCTGGGATTACAGGTGTGTGCCACCACACCTGGCTAATTTTTGTATTTTTAGTAGAGACGGGGTTTCACCTTCTTAGCCAGTATGGTCTTGATCTCCTGACCTTATGATCTGCCTGCCTTGGCCTCCCATAATGCTGGGATTACATGCATGAGCCGCTGCACCCAGCCATTTTTTTTTTTTTTTTTTTTTTTTGAGACTGAGTCTTGCTCTGGCACCTAGGCTGGAGTTCAGTGGTGTGATCTCGGTTCACTGCAACCTCCATCTCCAGGGTTCTAGTGATTCTCCCGCTTCATCCTCCTGAGTAGCTGGGATTACAGGCACCTGCCACCACACCTGGCTAATTTTTGTATTTTTAGTAGAGAAGGGATTTCGCCATGTTGGCCAGGCTGGTCTCAAACTCCTGACCTTAGGTGATCGGCATGCCTGC
>CAUYLG010009201.1:0-94220 GCA_963573385.1 Cacajao melanocephalus
TGCAGCACAGTTTACAATAGCAAAGACTTGGAACCAACCCAAATGCCCATCGATGATAGACTGGACAGGGAAAATGTGGCACATATACACCATGGAATATTATGCAGCCATCAAAAACGATGAATTCGTGTCCTTCGTAGGGGCATGGATGAACCTGGAAACCGTCATTCTCACCAAACTGACACAAGAACACAAAATCAAACACCGCATGTTCTCACTCATAGGCGGGTGATGAACAATAAGAACACATGGACATAGGGAGGGGAGCACTACACACAGGGGTCTGTTGGGGGGGAAATAGGAGAGGGACAGTGGGAGGTGGGGAGGTGGGGAAAGATAGCATGGGAAGAAATGCCAGATATAGGTGAAGGGGAGGAAAGCAGCAAATCACACTGCCACGTGTGTACCTATGCAACAATCTTGCATGTTCTTCACATGTACCCCAAAACCTAAAATACAATAAAAATTAAAAAAAAGAGGTCCCGAACAGAGCCCTAAATATGAAAAAGAAAGACCATTATTGGCTACTACAAAAACACACCAAAGTACGTAGCCCAGTGACCACACAATCAAGTCTGCATAATAACCAGCTAAAAACACAATGACAGAAACAAATTCACACATATCAATACTGACCTTGAATGTAAATGAGATAAATGCCAAAATTAAAAGGCAAAGAATGGCAAGTTTGATAAAGAATAAAGACCCATTGTATGCTGTCTGCAAAATAATTATCTCACATGCAATGACACCCATAAGCTCAAACTAAAAGATAGAGAAAAAGCTACTATGAAAACGTAAAACAGAAAAAAGCAGGGGTTGTTAGTCTAGTTTCAGATAAAACAGACTAAACCAACAAAAAACGTGAAAATTACAAAGAAAAAGGCATCACATAATGGTAAAGGTTTCAGTTCAAGAAGAAACCTAGCCGGGCATGGTGGCTCACGTCTGTAATCCCAGCACTTTGGGAGGCTGAGGCTGGCGGATCATGAGGTCAGGAGTTCGAAACCAGCCTAACCAACGTGGTGAAACATGGTCTCTACTTAAAAATATAAAAATTAGCCGGGCATGGTGGTGCGCATCTGTAATCCCAGCTACTTGGGAGGCTGAGACAGGAGAATTGCTCCAACCTGGGAGGCCTTGGAGGAGCAGGGAGTGCGCCGTTGCACTCCAGCCTGGGCGACAGAGCGAGACTTCATCTCAGAAAAAAATAAAAAGAAGAAGAAGAAAACCTAACTATAGTAATTCTGTACAAACCCAGCACAGGAGCACCCAGTTTCATAAAGCAAGTTCTTAGAGACCTATAGAGAAACTGAGGTAATCACAAAATAACAGTGGGAGACTTCAACATCCCACTGACAGTATTAGATAGATCATCAAGGCAGAAAACTAACAAAGATATTCAGGATCCGAACTTCACACCTGGCCAAATGGACCTAATAAACATTTACAGGATTCTCCAGCCAAAAACAACAGACATTCTTCTCATCACCACGTGGCACATATTCTAAAGTCAACCACAAAATTGGACATAAAACAATCCTTAGCCTATTCAAAAAAGTGAAATTATACCAACCATACTAAGACCATGGTGCGATAAAAATAGAAGTCAATACAAAGAAAATTGCATAAAATCATATGATCACATGGAAATTAACCTGCTCCTGAATGACTTTTTAGTAAATAGGAAATTAAGACAGAAATCAATAAATTCTTTGAAACTAATGAGAACAAAGACACAAGATGTCAGAATCTCTGGGACACAGCTAAAGCAGTGTTAAGAGAGAAGTTTATAGTGCTCTTTCTCTGCCCTCCCTTTTCTTTCTTTTCCCTTCCTTCCCTTCCCTTTCCTCAATATTTTTTTCTTTCTAAGAAAGAGCAATTACTTTTGAAAAGGAATATAATCACTGGTGTGTTGATAAATGATTAATAATCAGCTGGAGGTCAGTAGGAAGGAAGCCTTTATTTGTGCTATTTATTGATTACCATGATGTAAATATTTTCTCACACCCAATTGCAAGCTACCAACCTGATATAAAGGCTAGCAAAATTCCTAAAATTTCAGTGCCAATTCAGTACCAAGAGACAGTTCAATCTTGCTTCAGCATACTACTGCTCACTTTAAATAGCTTACAAGAGAGACGTTTGAGACCGTAGACTCAAATGTCTAGGAAGGGCTATTTATGTAGAAGGTGAAGGGTATTTGTTATCTGATGCTAGAGGTCTGAACTTATACCAGTAATGTACAGTTGTAGTTCTACAGGGGGAGAAACACAGGTGTGTGTGTGTGTGTGTGTGTGTGTTTGGTTTAACTGGAATGATTCAACAATGAAATGATTCGTGTAGTTAATATGCCAACTGCCTCTGCTGTAATAGTGTGTTTGCTGATTGGGAGGTGCTTCATGAACTCTAATGTTACTAATAATTTTTAAATATCTTGAAATAGGAATTGCTGTTTGAAGTAAGGTATTCACCTAAATTAGTGGTTCAATATTTATGTCAAATTTTAATGTTAATGAAAAAATTCAGGTTTTCTTTACAATGTTCTGTAGCTATTTTCACTTTTCAGAATAGTTGGTACATTATAATTTTCCCTTTGTTAATAAAGAGAAAGTTTTCATTCAGTCCCCAGAATATCTCAAAAAGCAACAATGGAGTTACTCTAAAACTTGATAATCAAAGGCTTTGTGCTACTTCTGATAATAGATAATACTATTGAATATTTATTAGGCTAATTAATACTTTATGCTTTTCAAAATATTTTAACAATGAAGTTGCACATGTATACATATTCACCTTCTGATACTAAATGAATTGTTACATATACAAACTTGCTTCTAAAATTTATTCCTATGTTCTCTCTCTGCTTTAATTTGAACATGTTTATGTGATTTATTAACAAGTAAGAAAGTTCTTTTTCTGAAGTTTTGCACAGGGTAATGCGTTATTTGATGTGTTATGGTGAAAGGTGGTTATGATATTTAGCTTCAGTATTTATTTTCATAAAAACACTGGCTTGGAAGAAGGGTAGGAAAAAAGAAAGGAAGGCTAAATTTTAAATGCATAAATATTCCAGATAATTACCAGTCCACTTTCCTAAGAACACAGGCATGAAAGCAGATTTGATGAGGATAAGTGAATCCTTTCTCTTTTTCTAAATTTAGTTGCTAACTACATTAGTGATGCCATCAATAGTATGATTAACAACAGAGCTTTCATCTCATGCAAGGAGCTGGTTTCTTTTGACTTTTCTCTTTGATTGCGCTGCCTTATTTGGTGTTGCAAATCAATGCTTGTGCAGACATAGAGCAGGTCAGACCTTAATGCTTTACCTGGGGATCAAGAAATGTGGAATAAAATTCAAGAGGGTAGCAAGCATGCCCTGATTAACAAAGGAGATTTTTCTTCTTCCCATACTGGTTGGTATATGTTTGTGAATTAAAATGTAGCACAAACACTCACCTCTATTGTATAAATCACTCATGTAGTTATTATCAGAACCAAAGTTTTAGTGTGCTCCAACTGACCATCTCATTAAGATGTATTTATACTAGTTAAAAAAAACAAGACCCAATTATTAACTGGTTATTGATTTCATTAGAAAAGGAAGGCATATGTATTATTGAAGACAAACAAATATACAAAGAAAATATTAAATTAATTCAAAGTTCAAAGTCTGACACTTTATTATTTAAAAATATTTATTACTTTCTAAATCCACATTACAGAAATGCATTTTACAGAAAATTAAATACACCCAATTTAAATGTAGAGTGTCCAGTTTCACAAGTTTTGACAAATGTGTATATCTAGTTAGTCACCATCCCAGCCAAGATATAAATTTATATTCTACCAAAGTGTTTCATTGTGTCCTTTACAAACAATACCACCATTGATACGCAACCTCAGGCTTTCTGTCACTATGGTTTTGCCTGGAGTAGACATCCATATTACTACCATGCCAGCAATGTATGAGTTCCAGTTGGTGAACATCCTTGCCAATACATGATATCCACATTTCACCAATGTCACAAAGCTTTCAGTATTTCTTATGCTATTTGCTCATACAGTAAATATACAGGTACAGTTGCAGATCTTTTTGAAATCTGCTAAATGTTTTCACCCTTCTTCATTGGGTTGGTGGCCTCTTTCAAACTTAAATAATTATATTCAGCAAATACAATTAATTCAGAAAATTAGATTCAAATCTATTCAAGTACAAAGCTTGAGGTTTGTCACTGGGGGAAAGCACGGACACTAAACAAATAGGGTTGGTGTTTTGCAAAGTGGAAAAGTTAAAGTTCCAATTATGTAGGCAAAGACAGAGAAGTTCTAGCAGGATTACATTTTCCATACAAGACCAAGTGCATACACCACAGCAATTTGATTGGATACAGATGACTACATTTCAAGGAAGTTTAAAAGACAAAAAACAACCCAATAAGTTGCAGCTACAGGCAGCATAACTCAGGTTGTATACCTGCATTCCTCTCAAGGCTCAGGATAAAGTTCCAACAGCTTTAAATTTGAATTATTTAATTTCTTATTAGTGAGCTTAATGTATTTTTATGTATGCCTAATGTCAATTATTAAATATGTGTGTGTCATAGATATTCTAATGTATTGATAGATCAAATTTCATAAAACTAGGATAATTTTAAACTTTTTCAATCTTGTATGCAGTCTGTGAATTGTTATGTTTATAGGTCTTCATAAAAAATTATATCAAGCCTTGGGAAATTTCTGATTATATATAGCAACCTAGACTCCTAACCCCAACTGAAAGTGATCTCTATGCTGATTACCTTCTCTTTTCAAATGTTGCTTTACAAACTCCAGACTTCTTAGCCTACCCAAATTCAGTTATCTCTACATTTCAATAAGTTGTTTGTTGTGTTTCAGTTCCCTTGTCTGCACTAAGATCAGGAAACTGCCTCCAGACAGAAAGTTTGGGTTGGCTCTGGCACCCACAGTGCTAATTTTCCTTCTCTCATTGGTCATTGTTGTATGCTTCTTATGATTCAAGATTTAAAAATTATTGTTTCAAATATTTCATGCAGTTTTCTAGTTAGTTTTTCAGAGTAGGTAGATTTGTTAGTCAGTTATTTTATTATGGTTAGAAACACAACTTGCAGTACCAAATATTTTTAATGTTCATTTTGTCGTGTGGTTGTTAGGTTTATTTGTGTTTTTAACATACACATATTTTTATATTAGCTCACTAAATACAACAATCCTTATTATGTCCACTTTCCAGATGAGAAAATTGAAGCATGATAAAGTCAGCTTATATGCCAATGAGGGAGCCAGCATTTGAAACCAGAAAATCTTCCTTCAAAGTCAGAATTATTCATAGGTTCATTTTAGTACCTAAACAAACTAATAGCTCTTAAAACATTTAGTATATGACATAGCATTTAGTAAGTGTCTAGTATTTTTTTCATAACTTGATTGATATTGGAATAGATTGAACAGAACCTGGGAGATAACACCTAGTTTGGAAACACACACACACACACACACACACACACACACACAGACACACACAGACACACACACACACACACAAAACCTACTTCATTTGGAAAACTACATCTTTTCAGATGTAAGTAAGAGAAGAATCTTCAGATGAAATCATTCTGAAATTAGAGGGGGCCCTACATGCAATGAAAATGTCCCTATAAGATCAAATCAGAGGGAGATCTGGACAAGAAAAAATACAATGGAGAAGGCCAGGTGAAGATGGAGACTAAGACTAAAGTTATGCTACCACAAACCAAGGAATGCCAAAAAGTTCAAGCAGTAATCAGGAACTGGGGAAGAGGGGTGGGATAACTGGGGGAGAGGCCTTTCAAGGTCTCCAAAGAAACAGACCATGCTAAAAACTTGGTTTTAGACTAGTATCCAGAACTGTGAAAGAATTAATTTCTGTTGTTTAAAGCCATGTGGTTTGTTGTAATTTTTGTGACAGCCAGTGGAAGCTAAAATAGGCATTATTTTTGTTTATGGTGTTGTATCTACCTTTTTGCCATTAAGAATGAATATGTTAATAGTTTCATAAAATTTCAACTTCTTCTATACTTTATTATTTATATTTCTTCTTCTATACTTTATTATATATATTATATTATATATAATATAAAACATTAGATTAAATTTTTTATCATTAAAGCTAATATTCCAGGAAATCTCTCTCTACGTAAGTATAGTATGGGTTTCTATTTCTTTATGAAGCATTTATAACTGTTATTTATGCCTAAAGAATCTAGGCAAGTAAAAGACAAAAGACCTTACCAATGAGATATTTGCAGTTGTATATCAATTAAAATAATTTGTCATCTTAGTTGCATCTTCATTTTTAATTTTGTGTCATGGAGTAATAAAGTACAAAATTAAAATTCCACGTGTTTTTTTTTTAGTTTATAAAAAAAATAGTTGTAATGGTTGAACATTTAGTTCTAACACATAGATAGAAATCTTGGACACTTTATTTTGTTTTTCTATTTAAAATAAAAATAGCTTCTAAAATATTATTCTGAAATATACTTTGGCCATCATGAAAAACATCAAAATGTAGGGACTCTTAACTGCTCATAAATATTCTAGATAATAAGAAGAGTTGGAAAATTTCCCTGATCTTAAGCAAAGATTTAGAACCCAGAAGAAAGAAACTCAGAGAACTGCTAAAACATACATTGCAAAACTAACTTCACCAAAGCATATTCTCATCAGACTATCCAAAGTCAACAGGAAGGAAGAATACTTAATTTCAATTAAGTTTTGATTCAATAATATATACGCATATATTTTCATATTGGGGTGTTGTGATGAAATAGTCATTTAGATGGCATTACAACATACAATGTGATACATTTGTTAAAAATGTCCTGTGAACTTCCCCTACGTTAATCATTAAAGGTAAATTGTCTTTTATGAAAAAGAAGGAAAATATGTAAACATGCAAATCAACCAAATTAATACATGAATACTTGTTTTTTCCAGTTGAATTGAACTTCATAGCATATCTTAAAGGATAATTTTTACCTCTGAGATTTTATTCACACTTATTGAGCAGTAACAATGACACAGTTTTTAATAAGGAATTTGAATGTGGTGGAAGTATAGCAAAGCAGTTAGTTCTGCTAATTAGATAAATGTTGTGGAAAGTGAATCTCCTACCACCCTGTGGTAATTTGGAATCATTGCATATTAGCATACTTCATTTAACTAGCTCTACATAATTGATGCTTTCCCAGTGATTTTGCATATCAAATGATATTTGTGATTTATGAAGAAATCACACAACCGAACCAAAGTCCTACTCATTCTTGTTAGGAAAAAAATTTTAAGAAAAGAACCCTTCTACATTCACAAAGTTTTTGGTTAAACACCAGCAATAACACTTTCTCACTTGCCATTAATAATTTAATCAGTAGGTCACAGATGCTTTTAATTATACTTATTGTAGAGATCTCTCAAAGAAATTATGACACTAAACCTAATTCATTTCCACACTAAATTATTTAAGACAGAATAATCTCTTTTGGAATTTTCTTGAGTTCTCTTTATTCTCTATTATTGTTTCATTTCTGAATCAGGGTAAATTGCATTTCTTTTTTTCCCCAAAGAAAAATATGAAATACATTTTTTAAGATCATTTATGATTACTGAATTATTTAGAAAATCTTGTGTGAGATTTTTTTGTTTATGTTCTCATATGTCTTTTGCTCAAATTATTAGTTGATGACATATTGACAAACTATGATATATTTAATTTATATTTATAAATTATTATTGACCATTTATTATAATCAAGCTATTGTACTTACTGTTGTAATATAAATAACAGTAAGAAGAAATAAAATGTTTATTCAATTTGTAGGATCTCAAACTCAGATGATATCAGGATCTGGACGATAAAACAGAGTATACAGAAATGGTAAAGAGAAAGAAGGATTGAAGACTCAATGTGTTTGAAGCATTTTTGTTTTGGCTAAAAAACTTATAGTGTTGCCTTTATTTTACATTTGTCTGTACATATGAGACCTGAAGGCTGACAACATTTTTTAATGTTTTCTGTATTTTTATCTTCCTTACCCACATCCTTTTACCTTTCTCCCCACTCTTCTGCTACCTTCCCAACCATAGCTCTAAGTAAAACATGACATTACATGCCAAGATAAATTGTGTACATAGGATTGTCTTTCTCTTAAAAAATGCTTAACACCTGAAAGTACAACAAAAATTAATAGTGACTATACAGTGAAGATTCTATGGTATATTTGAATACACAAAATGAGCAGGTTCCTTCTGAGTCTGGCAAGATATTTCTAGAGGTAGGCACAAGTTTTTTAAAAAATATATTCCTATATTTATTGTCAGAAAACAGCCAAATTAGAAGAGGTTTTTGGCAATTAGGATCTAGCCATGTCTAATTTTAAAGTTATAATTATTTCTATACTACCAACTAGCTCTTTCTTAATAGAAACAGCATAGCATCACAATCTGAAAGTTATGTCTCCTTTGACATTTTTCTTCATCCATTTTATGTATTTTAATAATAAGCATAACAATTAAAATTACATATGTCTTTATTATTAACATCACACAGATGCTTGGAAATTCATTTTTTTCTCAATTTTCAATAAAAAGAAAACTGTAGGCCAATATTCTCGATAAACACATGTGTAAAAATCCTCAGCAAAAGACTAGTGGACTGAATCTGGCAACACATTAAGGGATCTTCCACCATGATCCAGTGGGATTTATTCATGGGATGCAAAGATAGTTCAACATACACAAATCAATATATGTGATACATTAACAAAAAGAAGAAGAAAACCACATGATAATCTCATTAGATGCAGAAAAAGCATTTGACAAATTCAACCTCCTTCTAAAGAAGATACCTCTCATTAAATCAATAAAGGCTATATATTAGAAGTCCACAGCTAATGTTATGCTTACTGGTGAAAAGTGAAACCCACTTTTACACTGTTGGTGTTAATGTAAATTAGTTCAACCATTGTGAAAAACAGTATGGCAATAACTCAAGGATCTAGAACAAGAAATGCCATTTGACCCAGCAATCCCATTACTGGGTATATAACCAAAGTAATATAAATCATTCTGCTATAAAGACATGTGCACATGTATGTTTATTGCAGCACTGTTCACAATAGCAAACACATGGAACTAACAAAAATGCCCATCAATGATAGACTGGATAAAGAAAATGTGACACATATGCACCATGGAATACTATGCAGCCATAAAAAGAAATGAGATCATATTCTTTGCAGGGACATGGATAAAGCTGTAAGCCATCATTCTCAGCACATTAACACAGGAACAGAAAACCAAGCATCACATGCTCTCACTCATAAGTGGGAGTTGAACAATGAAAATATATGGACACAGGGAGGAGAACAATATACACCGGGACCTGCTGTGGACTAGGGGGCAGGGGGAGAGAACTCAGAGGGTGGGTCAATAGGGGCATCAAACCACCATGACACACATATACCTAAGTAACAAACCTACACCTTCTGCACATGTATTCTGGAACTTAAATCAAAGAAAAAAAAGAATAATTAAGAGAATATTCACATTAAAAATGTGAAACTCCTTTTCTCTAATATTTGGAACAAAACAAGAATGATTCTGAATTCTGTTTAACATATTGTTGGAATTTCTTGCCAGAGTAATTAGGCAAGAGAAAAAAATAAAAGACATCCAAATATAAAAGGAAACAGTGAAATTATCAGTTTATTAAAGACATTATCTTATATAAAAAATCCTGCAGACTTAAAAAACTCTTAGATATAATAAAAAAGATAGTAAAGTTGCACAACAACAAAAAAACACACAAAAATGATAGCATTTCTATACACTAACAATAAACTATATAAAGAAAAAATTCAAGAGAACACTCCCATTTATATTAGTTACAAATAAATATACACACACATACTTAGGTGTACATTTAACTAAGGAGGTGAAATAAGTGTAGGCTGATAAGTATAAAACACTGATTAAAGAAACTGAAGGAGACACAAATAAATGGAAAGCTATCCTGTGTTTATAGATTGGTAGAATTAATATTGTTAATATTTACACACTACCCAAAACAATCTACAGATTCTATGCAATTCCTCAAAATTTCAACGTCATTTTTTTGTATGGGACCACAAATAAATCCCAAATATCCAAAATAATTAAGAACAACAAAAATAAATGAACAAAGCTGGAAGTATCATACTTCCTGATTTGAAATTATACTTCAAAGCAGTAGTAATTAAAACAGCATGATACTGTTAAAAATAAAATAGATACGTTGACTAATGGTACAGAATAGAGAGAGCAAAAATAATTCCAAACATGTATAGTTAATAGAATTTTGCCAAAAGTTTCAAGGACTCACAATGGGAAAAGGATAGTCTTCAATTAGTGGTGTTAGGAAAACTACATATCCATATGCAGAAGAACAAAACTGAGCCCTTACACTGTGTACAAAAATCAACTAAAAATGAATTACAGACTTAAATGTAAGACCAGCTAATGTAAAATTACTAGAAGAAAACATAGGGGAAAAACTACACAACATTGATCTGAGCATTAATGCTTTGAATTTGACCCCCAAAATGCAGGCAACAAAAGCATATACAAGCAAATGGGTTTGTTCCAAACTAAAAAGCTTGTGCACAATAAAGAATGTGATCAACAATGTGTAGAGACAACCTATTGACTGGAGAAAACATTTACAATCCATACATCTGATAAGGGATTAATATTCAAAATATATAAGGAGCTCAAACAACTCAACAGCAAAAAATAAATAAATAAAATGGACAGGAAATCTTAATAGACATTCCTTAAAAGCAGACATACAAATGTCCAACACATGTATGACAAAATGCTCAACATCACTAACCATTAAGGAAATAACATATTAAAACCATAGCGAGGTATCATTTCACACCTGTCAGAATGGCTCTAATCAAAAGATGAAAGTTTACAAGGGTTGGCGAGGATGTGAAGAAAAGAGAATCCTTGTTTGTTGTTGGTATGGATGCAAATTAGTACAACCATTATAGAAAACTGTATAAAGTTTCCTCAAAAAAACTAAAAAATAGAATTACTATATCATCTAGCAATCTCACTTCCAGGTATTTACCAAAAAGATTTGAAATCAGTTTGTAGAAGAGATGTCTGCACTCTTGTGTTCACTGCAGTATTATTCACAACTGCCAAGATATGGAATCAACCTAAATGTTTATTCATTGATGAATGGATATAGAAAATGTGGTTGATATACGCAAAGTAATACTATTCAGCTTTTAAAAGAGATGGAAGTCGTCATTTGCGACACATAGATGGAATTGGAGAACAGTGTGCTAAGTGAAATAAACCAGACACAGAAAGACAAATACTGCATGTTCTCACTTACATGTGGAATCTAAAATCATCAAACTAACAGAAACAGAGTAAAATGTTGTTTCAGAGGCTGAAGGGTGGAAGAAATAGAGAATGATCGAAGGGTAGAAAATCTCATTTGACAGGAAACACTTTTTTTTTGGTCTATTGAATAGCATAGTGAATATAGTTAATAATAGAATATTGTACATTTCAAATGGGTAAGAGAGTTTCTTATACCATATTGCTTGCATAAATCACAACATCACTTTGTACCTCATAAATTTATACAATTATAAAATGTCAACTGATAATGAAAAATTTTTTCAAAAAATTAATGTTCGGTTTAATTAAACATGCACCATTTTATTGTGACTGAAAAAATGAAATTAGGAAAACACGATAATTTTACTGAGTTTGAGTTGCTATGATCAGCTTCACTTGGGGATTAGTCAGTCATGAACATTTTTGGACTTCAAGCACTTTCATGAAGCACCATGTTAAATGTATAGAAAATGTTGCAGAAGACATTATAATTTACTGAAGGAAACCAGAATTATTTCTCTAGTTCTATGACCTCGGGGAAGTTAACTGGTTTCCTAATGGCTCAATTTCATCCTTTGTGATAGATGTTAATAACTCACTGGGCTGCTAAGTGCTTATGCTGTAACAACACAGCAAAACAGTGACATTGCTACATAAAAAATACCTTGTTTTTTTTCTCATTTTTTCTTATTTTTTGAGACAGAATCTTGCATTGTCACCCGGGCTGGAGTGCAATGGTGCGATCTCAGCTCACTGCAACCTCTGCCTCCCAGGTTCACACGTTTCTCCTGCCTCAGCCTCCCAAGTGTCTGGGATTACAGGAACACACCACAACATCCGGCAATTTTTTTGTATTTTTAGTAGAGACAGGGCTTCACTATGTTAACCAGAGTGGTCTGGAACTTCTGACCTCGTGATCTGCCTGCCTCAGCCTCCCAAAATGCTAGGATTACAGGCGTAGGCCACCGCTCCCGGCCTAAATTTTTTTTTCAATTTATGTGAAACCAATAAATTAACAGATTGAGATACATGAACTGTAGTTGTTTTCAGAGGGAAGTGGGGATGAATAGTTAGAGCACAGAGGATTTTGAGAGTAGTGAAACTACTCTGTATGATAATATAATGGTGAATACAGGTCATTATGCATTTGTCTAAGCACCCAAAATGTACAATACAAAAAGTGAACTTGAATGTAAACTTCAGACTTTGAGTGGTAATAATATGTCAATGCAAGTTTACCAGTTGTGACAACTATGTCACCCTGGTGGGGGATGTTGATAATGGGGCTAGGCATGTGTCAGGTGAGAGAGTATGTGGGAAATATCCATACATTTCATTCAGTTTTACTGTAAACCTAAAATGCTCAAAAAGTAAAAACTATTAAAATGTACATTTTTAGTTAGTAGTGCTTCAGGAAATATGAAAATATGTGCTAATGTAAAGTGTTGACTAATTTTACATATAGCATATACCACCTGAGTTTGATGATCATAGCACTATCGTTCAGTTATATTCTACCTCACTTTCTTATACACTGACTCATTTTCTATCAGTGAAATTCATGAGAGTGTTATTGTCAAATATAATAATAGTTCAGTTTATAATCTAGATTTATTCTATAACATAAAAACTTATAGTAATGTCAGCTATTTGTAATAATGATTAGATCAATGGCTGTCAATTATTTGTAGTAAAACACATTTCCAAAAGAACTTTCATGAGAAACATCAAAACATAATACTAAAATAGGTATCAGTCAGTATTAAGGACATGAGTAGTGGAGAATAGACCTGCCACTTTCCCATCTTTTGTGTCACCAAAAACCTATCGAGGACTGAATAGACAACAACTTTAGATACTACTAGTGTTAACTGTATCTATCAATTCCATTCTGTTTTATAAGGCATGTTTCTTGTTTTTCATTTATATTTGTAATATTAATTTTCAAAAGGCATGGCTTAGCAAGAGAAGTAATATCAAGTAAGCGAATCTTCTAAATGTTATGCAGTTATCAGCCCATCCTTAGTCATATCTGAGATAATCATCTAACTCAGCAGAAAAACAATCGCATTGAAAACCTGGACATACTGTTTCAGCAAAGTTTTGATGGTGCTTGTTGGTTGCACTATATAGTCAAAAACACTTAGGAATGAATTGGTAAGCATTATTATTAATTTATTTCTCCATTAGGAATGTGAGTAGTTACATTAACACATAGAACAGTGACTGGGGCATATTAACATACTTGGTACTCATTTAATGTTGTTTAATGTTAGATAAATGAATAATAATAAAAATTATAATTAATAAATCAGTCAAAGATAAGAGAATATTAGAGCATTACCTTAGCTGGAATTAGAAAACATTAACCCCTTCTTCTTTAGGTTACATCATGTACAAGAGAGACACGTGTTGACATTGGGATTCTACACACCATACTGTCCAACCTAATGCTTAAAATTATTAGAAAAACTAAGAAAAAATCCAAGAACTGTGTAAGATGTTCAATTAGTATTCAATTGAATATAGAAATTAACATATAAAATCAGTGGCTGCAAAAATTCCTGTGTCCCACATTGACTTGTGAGCAGTTTTCCTCAATGATAAGTAGCTGGAGAGAATACCAAACAGTGAGGTGTTGAAATGTGACTGTCCTAATAGCATCAAGCGACACTGATTACAGCATCACGTTGCCATGTTGGTGTATTTGGAAACTCAAAATATCCAAAGGATTGTTGCATGAAGCTAAAAGGATAATGAGCACGGAAGATGGATTGAAGTATTTGAATATATCCTAAAGCATAGCTTCAGATAATTTGAAACACTAAGGGAAAGATAAAAACAATTGTTGGTGTTAATAATAGCTTGTGCTCAGAGATAATATTCTTTCAACAAACTGAGGTAAAAAGTAAAGCAATAATTTCTTCAGAATCATTTTCTTATTTTTTCATTGTATGAGAAGCCACACATTTTTGCAATTTCTTTTAAATTGGACTCTTCCCTACACAAATGTGTAATAATTTCTCCCAATAAAGGTGATACTATTAAACAGAGATTAGTATAAGGAGGAATGGTGTTCAATATTAATTGAGTGTCTACCATGAGAATAGATTGTGCAATTTTCTTCTGTGCATTCATTAGCTTATTTAATCCTTACAATAGCAAACTTGAAGAACATAGATTTGTATCATGCACATTTTCCAGAATAGGAAACAGGTTTATAAAGATTAGGTAACTTGTTCAAAGTTACAGAGCTAGCCAGTGGTAAGATTCTCGACTCTACTTGAAAGCCAAAGCATTACATTTGCAACATAATAAGTGAATTTTCCTAGTTTTATCTGTCTATATTACTTTGTTTTAAATGTGAGTATATAAATAGGTTATACTACATGTTTACTGTATAATAAATCTACACATACACACATAAACACACATATATATGAATATATATAGACATGCATATGAATATGTATCTGCATATGCATAAGAACATCTATAGGTGTATAAAGATATTCTATATATATATAGTTTATATATATAACTACTTCAGCTATATCCATGAATACACAAATTTCCAGAGTATAAACACTGATTTTATGCAATTTGGTAATTATTTCTGTGCAAAATAAATTATCCTTCACTGACAAAGCATTCATGTTATTCAGATTTATAATTGCGTATATTTTTGTTCTATAAGTGAGTACTATAGTGAGTCACTAAAGTGACATTTAGGACATTTCTAACATTATTTTTATTATACATTTTTCTAGACAATTAATGCAACATCTACCATATTTTTCTAAGTAATGAAAAGAAAACAGGGAGGGTCATCACTATAACACATAAAATCCAAACACAAAGCAAGAAATGTATCTAGAAATCAAGAAGATTCTGTAAAAGCTAAGGAGATTAAAGTGGCTTTTCCACTACTTTTACGCATATCAGAGCCTCTAAAAGAGTTTTCCCTGTGTGATTTTCTGCCCATGTACTGAAAAACACAATAAACTTTTCTTATTTAATGCTTGAAAAGCTGCAGCTTCAGTTTCATGGAAGATGATTTATGATTTATTTCTTGTATTTTTAATGCTAAATTCAACCAGTAACTGGAGGAGAAATATAACTTCTAAATTAATATATCTCTTTGTTAGTAAATTACCTATTCTTAAATAATTCCATGTGCCTATAGACATGACGTGTATATAAATGTAATATAAAATAGCTGTGGCTATCATGGAGAATACCAAATACCTAAAGTTTCATCTATGCCTAATAATAGGCCAAGATTCGTAATGAGAAAAAAGGTAAACTATCATTGATTTTCTTTTACAGATTTCCGGCCTCTTATTTTGTGCAAAACTCATATAAGCTTTTCTTTAACAGTGCAGATGTGGTCAATTACCTAAGATCTTACACAAGCATCTATCTAAGAAACCTGAGCAATAAACAGAAGAGGCTGAATAAAAATAATCTAGTATTATTTTCAAGCTGCAACCAGAAAAATAAAGAACAAAACTCTAAACTTTACATGCTTAGACAAATGGATTTTATTAAGTATTTTGTAATTAAAATATAATAATATATAATAAGAACAATATTTGCAAAAATTTTATACAATCCCAGGTGTAAACCTTTATTCCCTGAATAAAATGGAACACATTAAAATGTTAAATACTTTCCATACATATTTCAGCTGAAAATATAATACCTGCATCTAAGTTTCTGTCTTTTAGCTGGGAACAAACTTCTTGCAACAAATACTCTCAAAGCATTTCTAAATCAAATAACAAAAAACTTTCTTAACTGTAATGGAATCTAAGAGAAAGCATATGAGATGTTGCAAGAGATGTTTTATAGTATAAAAAGAACCAGTAGAATTGTGTACATGTTTTTGGTAAGATATATGTTTTTATAATTTAATTCTTTACTTATTCATTTATAATTAAAATATCACATGCAGATTGCTGGAGGGAAACTCTTCTAGCACTTCTTTAAGTCTTTGAGGAATCAAATAATGCTAACAAAATCTATAGCTGAACGTTGTAGCCAGTTTCGTTCATGGCCAAAAATTATAATGACAGAAACATGTATTATGCTAAAGTAAATGGGTAGGAATATTGATGTCCAAGCTATATCTGTCTTTTCTATCATGATGTCCCTCCTCACCTCACAGAGTGGCTCATCATGGGTGATACTTTTGTTGAAGAATAAATAAAGAGTATGTCCATTATTGTCAATCATAATCTTAAGGAGAAAGAGCACCAATTTGACACTGCTAATAATAAAAACGTTTCTGCTATGAATAGTAGATATTTAATAAATATTTATTTAATGTACAGAGTTCTTTAGACTGAAATATTCTTCAGTGTGAATGAGATATGTTTTTCAAACCCACAGCCTGATGAAAACATCCCTTAAAATTATCCAGTTCCATTTGCTTGAACTAGATTAGCAATTTCTCATCTAATTTGATTTCTACGCTAGAAGTAACCATGGTGAGGAATTAATTTGCGCAGACAACCAGTAAACTGTACATACACAAAATACCATTTGGGTTTATAAAGTACTCTCTTGGGATTAATTGTTGTTAATATCTAACTTGGAGTCCAAATATTCCTCTCGATGCCTCTGTGTTCACCAATATATTTAGATACTTTGAGGTAAGGGGCAAAGCTTACAATTTTATCTATTCCATGGCCATACCTAGCACATTTATTATGCCATAATAGGCATTTAACAAGTATTTGCTAAATGACCAAATAAATCCATAAATGAATGAAAATCACTTAAAGTGTGGAGACAAAATACTACATGAACAATATGAAAATTCTTGCTCTGCAATCACCAAATTATTCCTTTTCAAAAATCATCTTACCTGTTTCATTTAGCTCAAAAAGAGTCATCTGGTGATTTGTCTTTGTATTATGACTAAATTAGTTGTATTTTTTGAAAATTTAAAATGTCTCTGTTTATTGACCTAATTCATTATTCATTAATTAAATATTTAAGATATTGAATGCTTACTGTGTGACAGAAACCATTCTCTGAGCTTTATATGATTAGGAATAACATCTATATTTTTTATAATTTATGTATAGAGATAATTACATGCAACTGGAATCTAAAATGCACTTCTAAAATACTATGACAAAAATGTTTTACCAACAACATTTCATCAACAATTAAACCAAATTGCTGTCTTAAAAAAATTATATCTGTAAAATTTTTGAGAAACAAATCTATGGGACACTTCTTCAATTCCTGCAGTGATTCACTAATCTGTTAAAATTTCTACTGTAAAATGTATTAGTGCATCTTCCTGAATAACCTATGCATTAAAATATTATTTTATCTATCCATTTTTATGATGGACAACAGGCATTACTTCTTACATTGTAAGAAAAACTTTTTTCAGTTTTATTTTAAATTACTGTGAGTACATAGTAAATATATTTATTAATGGGATTCATGAGACACCCTGATACAGGCATGCAATGCATAATAATCACATCATGGAAAATGGGGTATTCAGATCTCAAGCATTTATACTTATTGTTACAAACAATTCAATTACATTGTTTTAGTTATTTTTAAATGCACAATTAAATTATTCTGGATAATAATCACCCTATTGTGCCATCAAATATTAGGTCTTATTCATTAATTCTAACCATTTTAATTTTGTACCCATTAACTATCATCACTTTCCTTCCACGCTCCACTACCCTTTGCAGTGTCTCTGGTAACCATGCTACTCTTGATCAATATGGGTTTAATTGTTCTGTTTTCTAACATCCCACAAGTAAGTGAGAATATGCCAAGTTTATCTTTCTGTGTTTGATTTATTACACTTAATAACCTCCAGATCCATCCATGTTGTTGCAAATGACAGGATCTCATTCTTTATTATGGCTGAATAGTATGTATGTACCATATTATTTCTATCCAGTAGCTCTGCAGTATAATTTAGTCAGGTAAAGTGATTTATCTAGTTTTGTTCTTTTACTCAGGATAGCTTTGGCTTTTCTGGTTTTTTTTTTTATATGGTCCCAAATAAATTTTAGAATAGTTTTTTCTATTTCTGTGAAGAATGTCATTGGTATTTTGATAAGGATTGCTTAGAATCTATACATTGCCTTAGTGGTGATTTCTGAGATTTTAGTGCGCCCATCACCCAAGCAGTATACACTGTACCCAGTCTTTCATCCGGCACGCCCCTTGTATCCTTCTCCCAGAGTCCCCTGAGTCCCTTATATCATTCTTATGCCTTCCTTTCTTCATAGCTTAGCTCCCACTTATCAGTGAGAACATATGATATTTTGTTTTCCATTCCTGAGTTACTTCACTTACAGTAATAATATCCAGGTTGCTCTGAATGCCATTATGTCATTCCTTTTTACAGCTGGTAGTATTCCATTGCATATTTATTTATTCACTCACTGGTTGATGGGCATTTAGGCTGGACCAATATTTTTGCAATTGAAAATTGTGCTGTTATAAACATGCCTGTGTAAGTATTTTTTCATATCATGGCTTCTTTTTCTCTGGGTAGCTACCCTGTAGTGGGATTACTGGATCAAATGTAGATCCACTTTTACTTATTTAAGTAATCTTCAGTTTTCCATAGTGCTTGTTCTAGTTTACATTACCACCAGCAGTGTAAAAGTGTTCCCTTTTCACCACATTCACACAAACATCTATGATTTTTTAAAAGTCTTTAATATTGTCATTCTCGTAGGAGTAAGATTGTATCTCATTGTGGTTTTAATTTGCATTTCCCTGATCATTAGTGATGTGCCTTTTTTCATGTTTGTTGGCCATTTGTATATCTTCTTTTGAGAATTATCTATTCATGTCCTTAGGCCACTTTCTGAGGGATTATTTGCTTTTTTTCTTGCTGATTTGAGTCTTTGTAGATTCTGGACATTAGTACTTTATCAAATGCATAGTTTGTGTATATTTTCTCCCACTCTGTTTACTCTGCCAATTATTTCTTTTGCTGTGCGGAAGCTCTTTAGTTATTACATCCCATCTATTTATCTCTGTTTTTGTTGCATTTGATTCTGGGTTCTTCATCATGAACTCTTTGACTAGGCCAATGTCTAGAACGGTTTTCCAAATGATATCTTCTGGGATTTTTGTGGCTTTAGGTCTCAGATTTAAATCTTTGATCTATCATGAATTGATCTTTGTATAGGTGAGAGAAGATCCAGTTTCATTCTTCTACATATGGCTTGCCAATTATCCCAGCACCATTTGTTGAATAGGGTGTTATTTCCTCACTTTATGCTTTTGTTTGCTTTGTCAATTATCAGTTGGCTGTAAACATTTGGCTTTATTTCTGGGTTCTCTATTCTGTTCTATTGGTCTACATGTGTGTTTTTGTACCAGTACAATAAAGTTTTGGTAACTCTGGCCTTGTAGTAAGGTTTGAAGTTCAGTAATGTGATGCCTCTAGATTGGCTCTTTTTGCTTTGTCTTGCTTTGGCTATGTGGGCTCTTTGTTGGTTCCATATGAATTTTAGGATTTTTTTCTAGTTTTGTTAAGAATGATGATGGTATTTTGATGGAAATTGCATTGAATTTATAGATTGCTTTTGGCAGTATAGTTCTACCCATCCACGAGCATGGAATGTGTTTCCATTTGTTTGTGCCATCTATAATTTCTTATCGCAGTGTTTTGTAGTTTTCCTTGTAGAGTCATTTTACCCCTTTAGTTTGGTATATTCCTAAGTATTTTATTTTATTTTTTGCAGATGTTGTAAAAGCGGCTGAGTTCTTGATTTTATTCTTAGCTTAATCGCTGTCAGTGTATAGCAGTGCTACTGATTTATGTACATTTATTTTGTACACTGAAACTTTACTGAATTCAGTGATCAGATTTAGGAGCTTTCTGAAGGAATCTTTAGGGTTTTGTAGGTATTTAATCGAATAATTGGTGAATAGCCATAGTTTGACTTCCTTTTTACCTGTTTGGATGCTCTTTATTTCTTTCTGTTTTCTGATTGCTGTGGCTAAAACTTCCAATACTATGTTGAATAGAATTGGTAAAAGTGAGCATCCCAGTCTTATTCCACTTCTTAGGGAGAATGCTTTCAACTTTTCCCATTCAGTATTATGCTGGCTGTGAGTTTGTCCTAGATGACTTTTATTACCTTAAAGTATGTCCCATCTTTTTTTTACATAAAATTTAAATTTCAATGTTCATAATTAATATGTAACTTAAAGACAAATATGTCCATGGACTTACTTATTGCCTATGCTTTTTTTTTTTTTTGCTAAGGGTTTTAATCCTAAAGTGATGCTGAATTTTGTCAAATGCTTTTTCTTCATCTGTTGAGAACATCATATAATTTTTGTTTTTAACTCAGTTTATGTGGTGTATCACATTTATTGGTTTGCATATGTTAATCAAATCCTGCATCCCCAGTATGAAACCCACTTGATAATGGTGTATTATATATTTGATATGCTGCTGGATTTGGTTAGCTAGTATTTTGATGAGGATTTTTGCACCTATGTTCACCAGGGATATTGGTCTGTAGTTTTATTTTTTTGTTATGTCTTTTCCTATTTTTGGTATCAGGGTAATACTGGCTTCATAGAATGATTTAGGGAGACTTCTGTCTTTCTCCATCTTTGGAAAAATTTCAGCAGGATTGCTACCAATTATTCTTTGAATATCTAATCAAATTCAGCTGTGATTTTATATGGTCCTGGACATTTTTTTGTTGGCAATTTTTTTGTTACTGTTTCAATCTCACTTCATTATTGGTCTGTTCAGAGTTTCTATTTCTTCCTTGTTTAATCTAGGAGGGTTTCCAGGAATCTGTATATTTCCAGAAATTAATTCATCTCCTATAGGTTTTCTAGTTTATGCATAGAAAGAAGTTCATAGTACCCTTGAATGATCTTTTGTATTTTTCCAGTGTAACTGGAGTATCTCCCATTTTGATTATAATTGAGCTTATTTGGACCTTTTCTCTTCTTTTCTTGGACAATCTCATTAATGGTCTATTGATTTTGTTTTTTCAAATAACCAGCTTTTCATTTCATTTATCTTTTCTATTATTTTGTTTCAATTTTATTTAGTTTTGCTCTCATTTTTGTATTTGTTTTTTTCTGCAGGGTTTGTGTTTGGTTTGTTCTTGTTTCTCTAGTTCCTTGAGGTGTGACCTTAGATTGCCTATTTGTACTCATTCAGACTCTTAAATGTAGGCATTTAAGGCTATGAAATTTTCTCTTAGCATTGCTTTTGCTGTATCCCAGAGGTTTTGATAGGTTGTGTCACAATTATCATTCAGTTCAAAGAATGTTTATTTGTTTGTTTTTGAGACGAAGTTTCGCTCTTGTTGTCCAGGCTGGCGTGCAATGGTACGATCTAAGCTCATTGCAACCTCTGCCTCCTGGGTTCAAGTGATTCTCCTGCCTCAGTCTCCCTAGTAGCTGGAGTTACAGGAACTCACTACCACACCCAACTAATATTTTTTGTATTTTTAGTAGAGATTGGGTTTCGCTATGTTGGCCAGGCTGGTCTCAAACTCCTGACTTCAGGTGATCCACCCGCCTCTGCCTCCCAAAGTGCTGGGATTACAGGTGTGAACATTCCACTCAGCCTCCAAGAATGCTTAAATTTCCACCTTGATTTCTTTGTTGACCCAAAGAGCACTCAGGAGCAGTTTATTTAATTTCCGTGTATTTGTATAGTTTTGGGGGTTCTTTTTGAAGTTAATTTCCAATTTTATTCCATGGTCTGAGAGAGTACTTGACGTAATTTCAAGTATTTAAAATTTACGGAGACTTGTTTTGTGGCCTGTCATATGGTTTACCTTAGAGAATGTTCCATATGCTGATGAGAAAAATGTATATTCTGCAGTTTTGGAGTAGAATGTCCTATAAACATCTGTTAAGTCCGCTTGTTTTAGGATATAGATTAAGTTGTTTCTGTGTTGACTTTCTATCTTGATTGCCTGTCTAGTGCTGTCAGTGGAGTATTGAAGCCTACATTGCCCCTCAAGTTTACTTAGGGCCCCAGAGTGCTTTAGCTGGCAGTGATGATACTTGCTGGACCTTAGGCTCCAACCGCTGTGATGGGCGATATCCCTCTGCCTAGGGCCAGTCCAAATAAGCCCTGTGTGAGTGGGCATCAGCGGGACCCAGTGTGGTTCTGCTTTCCACTGTGACAGGGCAGCAGTGAGTTCAATGTAAAGTGCCCCAGTGGCTGCATTCTTCTTGTGTCAAGCAGAAAGATTTTCCACACTGTGCAGCTGTTGCCTGGGGAGGGGTAAAGGATGGCATCAACAACTGAAGACTGTGTCACCTACCCTCTTTTAGTTCCTCTTTCAGCTATATGATAAAACTAGGTACTGCGAGTGCCCAGCTGAGTTTTGGTTTTTGTGATGGTATCTTTGTCTGTAGTTGTTACAATTTGGTGTTCCCATGGAGGTAATGGGTGTGTTAGGCTTCTATTTTGCCATCTTATCTGCTCCTAGTTTATTGTTTTTATAAAAGGAAAAACACCAGACACACCTCCCAAACAATATGTATTATATATATAAAAACATAGCAAATGTCTTATGTGCAGCCTTTGTAACTAATTGAAATGCACTGGCATCAAAATATTTATGGATATCTATTTTATTTTACTTAGAATTATCAAAAGTATTTGGAACAGACAGCAAATAATTTTTTCTAGAAATATATTGTGTTTAAAAGACATTCTTGGCAATGGTTGATCAAAAATTCTTTGCACTGGTAAATGGCCCTGACTTCCTGGAGAAACTTCCAGATTTCATAACTTACTAAAGACGTGTTCACATGAGAATGCTGCTGGAAGAAGTTACCTATGTTCTTTTGCATAGTTCTAAAAAGAACTCAGTTATTTTGAAGAGTTACATCAGAATATAAAGCATTTTATCGTGGTTTAAAATGCTTTATTTGCCATCTTTAGGTTGTAATGTAGAATTTCTCAGATCACTATGGGAGTGGACAAAATGAATTTATTTTCATCTACCTTATTCATAAACTATAACTGTATATATGCAAATTAAGTCTTGGTATTAGAGTAGCACAATTAGTTCTCAATGACAGTCCATTGAGCTAATGCTAATGACTAATTACCACTGTAATTCTAATACTTCATCTTTCTTTTTATAGAAATATTACCTTCATAATATTTTACTATATATTTATTAATATCCCTTCGTCTATATTTATTAAGACAATCTAGATTTCTTTCCGACTTCATCTTCTCAAAATTGACTGTGTACCCATTATCCAGGGTTATTTGCCTGATAGGACATTAGCAATGATGTGGATACATCTTACTCTTCAAGTTTTGTCTAAGGCTTACTCTGTGATCATAGCACTTCCTTTCTCATTGTCTTTTTGGATGAAGACCCAAATAAATAAACTTGTCTTCATCCTAACAAAGCAAACCCTAATAAAAGGAGATTGTTTCAATAAACTGTTATCTTTTAAAAAAAATCTCAATTTAACTCCAG
Organism: Cacajao melanocephalus; assembly: GCA_963573385.1. NCBI lineage: Eukaryota > Metazoa > Chordata > Mammalia > Primates > Pitheciidae > Cacajao > Cacajao melanocephalus. The sequence continues at coordinate 23,961 of CAUYLG010009201.1, forward strand.
GATGATTTGGTTTTCTAGTGCCCAGCAGCTCCTGTAAAGTTACTATAAAGTCAGTTATTGTTATCATAATTTGTCCCCCAGAGATGACAATCACAAAACACAACATCTTTTAGAACAATTTATTGAAATTAGAGAATAACAATTGAGATAATGTTATTTTAACAATTGAAATTTAGCCATAGATGTTTATACCTGCTCCTAAAATAACAGTTTAATAAAGCTAAATCTTGCTACTATTTACACACAAAATAAAAACAAAAATACTGGTAAACAAATTGCAGTTTATATCCATAAAAAAAGATATTTGAAAGTGAAACTGAGCATCTCCAATAATTTATTTTCCTTTCAAGTTTCCATTAGAAATATATCTACAGACAAGTGTTATTAACTTCTAGAATATAGCTTTGTTTACAGATTTATAAAATATTACCAATTAATCACAACACATATAGCTTATTTTCAAATATTTTTCTAGTTTAACCCATCATTTATATAACCAATTACATTTGATATTACTTAAAATGTTTGTATTAACAACCTACCAAATCATTTTATATGAGAAATAAAGAACACATCTGCAATTAGACATCATTTAAAAATATGAATTTTCTCACTCTTTTAAAAAATTAGTTTTAAAAAATTTATCAAAAGTGGAGAGATAATCCTAACTTTAAAGTTATCTTAATTTGGTGATTCCACTATAACTTGAGAAACATTTCTAATTTCCTTTATACATTAAAACAAAATTAAATTATTCTTAAATCTATGGTTGTTAGTGTTAATGGTTACAATTATTTAAAAAGTATAAAAATTGAACTGTTTTATTATCTTTCTACTCCTTTTTTATTGTCTTTCTACTCCTTCTTCTTTAAACATTATATGTTATAAGCCTGGATTTGAGTCCTTTTGCAGAATCTTAGTGGATTTTTTGTGCCACTTATTTCTGCTTGAATTTGCTCATTTACTATCACACCAGAATGCCATACAGGAATAACCTTTCTGGTTCCTGTTTGGAATAATTGAAACAATAACTTTCATTTTTATAGTTCTTTAAAGATCACAAGATGTTTTCACATACATCATGTTTTTATTGTGACAAAAGCTCTGAAGGTATTTATTGCCACATCCTTTTAACAGATAAGAAAGTAGAAACAAAAGAGTTATCTAATGTCATACATCTTATAAGTTTTTTTTTAAGCCTTTGAGTCAAATGAGTTACTCTGATTTTAAATGCACAGTTGCAGAACTGTGCATTTTTCTAATACCCTAATTGCAGAGGATGTAATCTCAGTCTTCCTCTTTTTCACTGCATTTTCTTAAAAGTGTAGTTCGTTTAAAAATCATTCTCATCATCACCAAGTGAGGGACTATGTCTGCTTTATTCAGCAGACTTTGACTTAAAGGACAAAAGAATCACTGGTTACTGGCTAGTAGTCATAATTCAAAACTTCTTGTTTTTCAAATGTATGAATGAATTCTTAAGGGTAACTTTCTTCCTGAGCAGCTATCACCACTCAGGAACCAATTGGGTATGTGACATGTGGAAATTCATCAGGTTTGAAATTTGTGCATGGAAGTTGTTGTTTCTATTATAGAAATTATTATTAGTTTGTTCAGTAATTATTTACATAATATTTTTTTAAATATCAAGTTACCTTTATTTTTGACATTTTGCAGATAATATTCCTGTAAATAGTTTGCAATATTGCATTGTAATATTTATGATAGGTACATACAACATCTCTTTACAAACAATAATTGCCAGATAAGAAAAATGTGTGTTCTTTATGTGTATTGCCTACTCTATGCCAGGTACATTTCTAGGCCCCAATAACAGTGAAAGACCAAAGAAAAACCCCTGATCTCCTACAGTGTTTCCTTAGAAAGAAAAAAGACATAAATACATGTGAGGAAACTCCAACATAAGCAGCCTCTTTTACCAAAGACATATCTATTTCTCTTTGTTTTCATAATCTGAATTTTTCCCAATTGTCACGTGGAATTTTTGAAGATGTGATTTACCGTTATTTCTCATCTTCTCTTGATAGTTTAGCCCAACAAGCTTACTATTAATGTTTTTTCCTTCATTGTGTCCAAAAGGCTGAGACACAGCATATAGTGTTTTGTGATGTGTGCCTCTTGAATACTTGGACAAACATCTCAGTGACAACTACTATTCTAGAATATAATGCATAGCCTCTTACCTTTAGGACTGCTAACTGAAGCAATTTTACTAACTATTCTTTTATTCTTTTTTGGAGTGTTACTTTATGTACATTCTATATTTTATTGATTTGTACACCTCACAGATTATAGGATGTACCCTTAGGTTACATACAATGCAGGAAGGGAAAAAAACTGCTCTTAATTAAATTATAATGTTTCTATCTCAATGCACAATCCATAAAGTGGTCAGACTGCTTTTATTTGTTTTGAAAGTTCTTATTCTGCTTTGCAGAATTTCTCATGATTCTAATTGTATTGTTTGGTAGATGTTATCCTTTTTTTTTTTTTTTGGTAACCCTCTCAAAAATAAAATGTCACCTTTATTGCTATAATTTTTTTCTTTCTTAGGTTTTAGAAAGCACTTGGTTATTGCTTTACAGGAAAATATGAAATTGTAGATTATCCTCTAATGATAAAAATTTATTTCTCTGCTCTGTTTTTTCAAACCTAATAACTAACATTTTTATTGCTGAGTTATGCTTTAATTTTTTAAAGGAAAATGTAATTAGTAATTAAACTCTGATCATATATTGTCAAGAATACACATAACTCAATTGTAGTAATGAAAATATAAATAAGTCTGCTGCCCAAACTTGCATGTGCACAATGATAACTAATTAATAAGGGTTTGTCTAAATACAGCTTTAAGTAACAGTGGTATCGGAACCATCCTATTGCTAATACATGGAGGAAAAAATATGTAATATGAATGTCATAGAAGTGATAAAATGTAATAGTATAACTGTGGATATTCTATAAGTATATACTAGTACAACAGTACTGATTGGCAAAATATTAAAATAATTCTAAACTGGTTGCCATATAGCTCCTTTCCCTGAGGTACCCATGTAATCCCACCATATTGCCCACATAAACCAACCCCTAGGAACTCAGATTCTGGTTGAAAAGTAAAATGTGACTCAGTATAATCCTCCCAAGACCCTGTTTCAGTGTTATGGCTGCTATCTAAATTAATATTAAACTTAAATTTAATTATTTTCATTAAATTAATATTAAACTTTAAAGCTCTGTCTTCTATATTCAGGATTATCATAGATCCTTTCAACATTTTTGTATCTTTTCATAGCTCTATGTCAGCAATTACTACAGACACATAAAATGATCAGAAACTTAGCCTAAATAAATATGTGGTCTCAATGCATTAGCATTTACATTAGACAAGTCTACATGATAATGTACTCAGTAAAAGCATAGGTGTTTGTATCATCCATATTACGTGTGAAACACAATTCTACTATTTATTGCAGAAGAAATTGCCAGTATTTCAAAATCATGTTGCCTCATCTACAAGAAAAGTATGTTACTGCCACTGTCAGAATATGACATGATTTTTGACCTATGTAAACGTCAGATTTTTTTTAATACAGGAATCATAATATTTAAGCCGATTACTAAATCTTCTGAATTTCACATTTCTTATCTGTAAAAATTATTTGTAACTTACAGGGTTATTTTGAGCATTTTCTGAAATAAGTGTGTCAAAATATTAAATAATAGAGCATAAAATTTTTTTAATATTCTTTTTACATATCACATAGAGAATTAAAGTGGTTGCTATGATTTTTAGATACCATATATTCACCACAGTGTCTTGATTATTAGTCTCATTTTCTAGGTGCCTAGAATTTTCAGGACTCTTTGAGTTTTAGAATTATCTCTTGCTTGGGAAGTTAAAAAAGAAGCTTAATAGAAAAAGAAAACAAAAAAGAAAGAAAATAGAGATATAAAACAGGTAGATAAAATCATGAATATAGATTGAGAAGTACAGATTGTGATATTAAGATTAAATAACGTCTTATTTATTTATTTTTGAAAAATAAAGATGACAAAGTTATTGAATAGAGAAAGAAATGCATTTTCCACACATGGTTCTGAAACAAGAAGAAAAATAAACCTCAACCTTTACCTCAAGCAATACATAAAAAGGAGCTACATGTGGGTAATATACTCAGATACAATTGTTGACACTATAATCTACAAACACATAAAAAATCTTTACATTTTGACCTTGGAGCAAAAAACAATATTCTTATAAAGAAGAAAGCACTAATGATTAAAAAAATTGTAAGCTACATAAAATTTTTAAAACTTCTGCTCATCAAAATATATAGCTAAGAAAATAGACTGGCAAGCCATTGACTAGGAGAAAATATTTTCAACAGTATAAATGACAATAGATTTATATTCATAATATAAAAATAATTTCTAAAATCAATAATAAAATAATAAGTAACCCAATGAAATAGAGATAAAAGACTTAAACACTTTATAAGGAGATACAAAAATTCAATTCTGAATTACTGGGTATTGATACAGAAGAAACAAAAATATATGTCTATGTTGTACACTTGTACACAAATGTTTTTCGTGATTTTATTCTTAAAAGTCAAATATCAGAAATAAATTCGATATCTGTCAATTAGATGAATGAATAAACAATTTGTGGTTCATATTTTGTAATGTTATATTACTCAGAACTAAATGGAAAAAATTTCCGATATGCAAAATGAATGAATAAATCTCAAAAGTTTTCTTAGAGAAAAAAGCCAGACACAAGAGAAGCCATATATTTAATTTTGTAATTAAAAAAATCTATATGATAGGATATTTCTGCAACAGAATCGAATCTACATCATTATATAGTCTTTTTTGGGTGGGAGATTGGGGATCAATTTGGGATGGAGGTAAGGCAACTTCCTTGGTTAATTGTAATTATCTATATCAAGATACGTGTATGGCTTACATAAATTTATATTATTGTGAAAACATGCCAAACTGGAACACTTAAGATCTGTACAGCATGTAATTTGTGCCTCTACTAAAAAGTAAATGATAAATAAAAACTCTTATGCTATGATTATAAATACTCAAGAATGTATTTACATGGTTTAAGTCGCCATTTTTATTGTTTAGTTTATTGTCACTGTGCATTAACTACATAAAGAACATATTTAATATCTATGCATGACTAACATGTAAACTATTAGTGATATGATAAATCTTGAATCTTTACAGCATTACACTTTGGGAATTTACCATTAATATTAATATCCTTAATAATTTAAAATTCTGGAAAGTAGATAATCCTGTAGTGTCTCTACATTTCCCCATTTGTTTTCATTTTATTTGCTTATTGCTATGTGAAAATAAGCCATAAAAGCATGGCAACATACATTACATACCTATATACAGTATAAATTTGATTAGAAATAAATCATTTTTCTTTTTTTTATTGAAAAAGTAACCGTTCTAAAAATTTATCTTAAGATTTCTGATATTTTAGTAAATAGTGAGTTCAAAAGATGGTTACTGTGTTTCTAAATATATTTTTATAAAATTCTTTTATTAGTATAGTCGGCTCATTTTCATCTTCAAAAAGTAGTAAATTCTACTTTTAAATGAAAATATTGTTTTCCGTGACTCTCTAAAATAGTGTTATTGTGTTTTTAAACCATGAATTTACATTTCTAGAACCTGAACCCGGAAAATTATTTAAATTGTCTCAGACTCTGAGATAGTCCACAGCTAATTAGTTAATTCCTGTCTGTTTTATGGGAAACAGAGTATCTATCAGGAAGGAAAAAGAGATAGAGGCAGTTTAATGTGATCTGTGGAATGCTTTTGTGGTTAAATATATTACACTAGGGACTATCACTAATAATTTCAAAAGATCTGATTTCCCATAAATCACTTTTGGGAAAACTGAATTACTTTCTTTGAAGAAACTTTTCCAATAAATTCAATCTTGAGTTTGAGTAACGTTGTGTGTACATTGGTTCATGATGAAAGTACTGATGAATACCTAAGTTATGTTGGTGTTACAGAAGATAAGGCATGTGAAACTTAGACTTTGAAAGAAGTTATCACAAATGCCAAATTCCATTGTGTGGGGTTTCACTCAGGGCGTTAGTAAAAATATTTTCCCCATTTTAGCAATTTCCATTCCTCTGATAACTCCAATCTTATTTTGAGTCACACTTTTGATTCAATACATTGTGTTTTGTGATTTGAAATAGGATTGTTTTCAAGTTTCCTACATTGTTAGAGTTCATACCTTATTTTTTATTCCATAAATCCCCTTGAAAGAGTTATAAAGATTATGTATTTTGTTAAAGTATAGTAAGTTAAATTTAATTTCAAAATATTTCAAAAATTATTATGCTCCTTGAAAGAAATTTAAAACAGATTAGTTTTTGATAGATTCTGTTGAGAAGATCTGAAAAACAATACAGGATATAAAACAAAGATTATAAAACCTGATGATATCGATTCATTATAAGTGGAAAATTTTCCAATAGTTTGGAGATACTACAACTGAATGTGGTATTTCTCTATAAATGGTTCTGACCATCTCAAACTGTAAAACAAACAAACAAACAAACAAAAAGCACCATTGTGAATTTTGAGTAACACATCACTGAAAGCTGAAAAATGACTAAGAACTGTGAGCTTCTGTGGTACACCAGAGTTTTAATGGTCCAAACAAGAAATCTCCTCCCTGATCAGTGAATAATGGCACTTGTTTTAAATAAACCATATGTAGACATATGAATTCATTATGTTCTATCCAGACTGCAAACTTTCAATTCTCATTTAGCATAGCTGTTATAAACTTTCCTAACTTTCTGATACACACTCTCCCCTGCCCCACCATGTTCTCCTTTAGTAACTAAGTGAACCAGTCTTTCTAGCTCTTGTTGTACTCATTTGTGTACTCTACCCTGGCAAGTAAACTGATGCTGTGTGAAAGTATCTGCACTCATACCCCTAGCAGTCTTTGCATTACTCTTCCACAATCTTGTTTTCTCAACCTGTTTTGGCTTTCAAATATGAATGTACTTCTAAAACTTCATGAAATTTGAAATTATAAATAATTTTATATTAAAATTAATATTATATTTATTGAAAATATACAAAATAAAAAATATAAACTTTATTTCTCAATATAATCTCCATCAAGTTCAAGAGACTTTTGTAAGTCATGACAGCAACCATTTAGCACTTCCCTAAATAACTAAGAGTCCAATGCAGTCTTTTTCACATTATTAATAACAAAAATATGGGTGCTCTTTACATTTTTTTAATATTAGGAAACAATACGAAGTCAGAAAGAGCCAAATCAGTATTGCAAATTGGATACCTAATGATTTCCAATGGAAACTCTCACAAAATTTCCCTTGTTTGGTAAGAGGAATCAGCAGGATCACTGTGGTGCAGAAGGACTTCCTGGCAAAGCTTTCTCTGGTGCTTTTCTGCTAAAACTTTGGTTAATTTTCTCAAAACACCCTCATAGAAAGATGATGTTAGAAAATTAACAGTAAAATACCTTGACTATCTCCCAAAAATTGTTGCCATGACCTTTGCTCTTGATCAGTTCACTTTTGCTTTGACTGGACCACTTCTGCCGCTTGGAACCCATTGCTTTGATTGTGCTTTGTCTTCATGATTATACTGGTACAGCTATGTTTTATATCCTATTACAATTCTTTGAATATGTTTTTCAGAATTTTGATCTACTTGTTTGAATTTTCCATTGAAAGCTCTGCTCTTCTCTGCAGCTGATCTGGGCACAAGAGTTTTGGTATTGATTGAGGGGACAGTTCGCTCAATTTTAGCTCTTCAGTCAGAACTGTGTAAGCTGAACCAGTTAATACATCTATGCTACTAGCTATTATTTGTGCTGTTAATCATTAGTCCTCTTCAGTTGGGGCATGAACAAGATGAACATTTTCCTCACAAATTGATGTGGATGGCCTACCACTTCAAGTTTCATATTCCACCTCATCTAGTCTGTTCTTAAAATAAGTCATCCATTTCTGAACTGCTGATTTCTTTGTGGCACATCCTCACAAACTTTTCATAAAGCATCAATTATTTCATTATCTTCAACCCAAGCTTTACCATAAATATGATGTTCGCTCTGCTTCAATTTTAGTAGAAGTCATGTTGCTCTGATTGAAGTGTTTTCAAACTGATGTCTTGTACTTTTTAGTGCCTCAACTCATATCCTGTTCAGATATTTTATCTGAACAGTTAGTATGAGTTTACTTTGGTTACAGAAAAATTGAAATTCATACATAGGATTTACATAACACACAGTTTCCAGGAACATTCTTAAAAACAATTTGTACCGGGTTTATTTCCATTTTATATTGTTATTGTCACACACACACAGACACACACATGAGAAATATATTACTACAAACATTTTTTTTGCATTTCTCACCTGTAGATTTTCTCCAGTTACCTGCACCATGGCTATTTTCTTACTTTTCCACTATCTGTTTCTATACAATAACTCCAAAGATTGATGTATTAAAATAACAATTATTTATTTTATCTTACAAATATATGGACTGACTGAATTCAGTAGAGTAGCTCTTCCTTGGAATCTCTCATGTAATTGCAGTTAGATATCTCCTGAGGGTCCCATGATCTGAAAGCTCAGCTGTGCTGGATGGACAAGATGAGTGAATCACAAAGTTGGAAAATCATACTGGCTGTGGAATGAAGGTTCATCTAGAGCTATTGACTGGACCACCTGTATTTGGCCTTTCCATGAGATTTGTGCTGCTCATAGTATCGTTGCTGTCTGCCAAGAGTGAGTGTCCTAAGATTGAATGGTCTTATAAATAGAAGCTAGAAGCTACTAGACTAGGTAAAAGTCATGTCCAGTCTGACATAGAACCATTTCATCATCTGCTATTTGACAAAGCAGACATACGGCCAATTCAGATTCAATAGAATGCACAAATAAAACTCTGTGTTCTATTGTCACAAGTTCACATTTAAAAAGAACATAAAGGCTGGGTGTGGTAGCTCAGGCCTGTAATCCCTGCACTTGGGGAGGCCCAGGTGGGTGGATAACTTGAGGTCAGGAGTTCGAGACCAGCCTGGCCAACATGATGAAACCCGTCTCTACTAAAGATACAAAAATTAGCCAGGTGTGGTGGCACACACTTGTAATCCTAGCTGCTCAGGAAATGGGTGGGAAAATCTCTTGAACTCAGGAGGTGGAGATTGCAATGAGCCCAGATCATGCAACTACACTCTAGCCTGAGCAACAGAGCGAGACTCCATCTCAAAAAAAAAAATAAAAATTAAAAGGCATAAATAGGAAGATGCTTCATTGGACATTTTCCATGCCACTCTTTCTTTTTTCTACCTAGTAAACTGATTAAACATGAAGAGAGACAGGGACAGGGGAGAGAGAGAGAGAGAGAGAGGGAGAGAGAGAGAGAGAGAGAGAGACCAAAATAAAGAAGAGCCAGTTATCTGTTACCACTATTTTTGCTTAATACTTCCCTCTTGTGCAATTCATCATCAGTATCACTATATATACTTGACAACATAGTTTTTTAAAACATAGCAAACATTTGTCTTTTTGTGTCTACACTATTCTTTAAAATTAATATATGACAATAATCAAAGTATTAGGCAGATGATAGTCACATATGCATAGACTTTGCACTTTGGAGCTTCAAAGTGTAAAGTCTATATTTGTGTCTTTAAATATTCTCAGATAAGACCACAGTTTCACAAATTTCAGTAACCTCTGAGTCTATCTTTGGCACTAATATTTTCAATGACATTAGCCTCAAAGACTGAGTATACACATAAGACATTTCTAGTTTTGTGTAGTCTGTTATGGATCAACCATCCATGAAATTACCCAGCCCTTTTGAAATCAGCTTATACTTTCAGATTATGCTACTATTTTGGAGTAACTCATTCTGCGTATCATCTGTACATGTTCATGCTGACATAGCATGCCAAACAATATTATCTACAGTGAATTTCAATATAGAACTTCTCAATATATATTTTTTCTTTTCAGTATCCCTCTCACAACAAGAGCATGCATGGCTAGATTCCAGAAATCATGACATTTATTCATTTAATTTGTAAACAGAAAATTGTTGAAACTTTGTTTCATAAGAGTTAGATGGGTTTTCTTCAAAGGACTAAAATGCTTACAATGTCTAAAGTATTTCCTGATAGTTACAAAACCTATTTAATCTTCAAGTGTCTGTTGCACTGACAGGTTGAGGTCGCGCACAACAGTCATGATCATTTTGTTCTCAATTGTACCATGTTTCCTAGTATCGGAGCTTGCAAATATTAGGAGCAAAAAGCTCTTCCCACGGGTAAGCCCAGTTTTTTTACTTGGTGGAATACTAAGAAAATGATAATTCTTGTGTTTTTTTAAATCTTTGTTGAAAGGGATAAGACATTGCAAAGTGGCATCAGAGACTAACTGAGAAATAATACAGAGATAAATTTTGCATTGTTTTCTCTCTTTAAAAAAAAACCCTGTTAGTATTGAATTAGCATAGTTCTTTGAGTTCACCATATATTTTATGTAGAAAAAATTTGAGAAAAATGCAAGCTACATGACATGTAAATTTTGTCATTTTAAACCTCAATTTGTGATTAGAAAGAGATAAGCAAATACAACCAAGATAAACTGTTCTTAACTTTATTTTTGTATAGAATGATTGGCTTTTAGATAAACAATTAAAACTCTATGATCTCATTTCAATAAATATGTATATAGTTCAAGTTTATTATATTTCAGTATTCTTGAGTCATTATTTCTTATATTTGACACCTATGTGAATTACTGTTTCTCTTTTGCATAATGTGCTCCAATCTGCAATTATCACAAATGCCAAATCCCATTGTGTGGGGATTCACTCAGGGTGTTGGCAAAAATATTAAGGGAAAAATATTAGAAAAAGTTACAGAATATAGTCTCAAACCCTTTCGGAAAGCCTAAGGGTTTTTTCTATAGTTCTTGGCTGAAGGCAGCTTGTCTCCTTCACAAAGGAATGTGGGGAGTTGACCCAACTAACTTGTTCACTCATGTGTTCTTAAAACTAAACTTTGAGCCAAAAGGTCCTTTCTGAGGGGGGAGGTTGACCAGGGATATTACCTACTATATGTATTTGCTTTGGGCATTGGAACCTGTCCTGTAATTTTCAAACTCTAGAGGTGTTGACTCAGAGTTTTTGTCATTTACTGTGTGCTGAATAAAGGTCCACAAGGCCAACATGTGGGGGCCAGCAGCTGCTATCTCTTTACAACACTCTCCTTGAGTGCCTGTAAGTAGCCGTGGACAACCAGCCTGCTCATTCACTGTATTCTGTGTGTGAGTGGATTTATTCATTTGTCACTGAGTTAGGGTCTGCAGGACAGACCCCTACAGGTAGTGACCCTGACACCATTGCATTTTCTATCTAGTTTTTTGCAAAGTTTACATGATGATAATTTTAATATAATGTGAACTAAACTTTACTTGAAAAATAAAGCATAAAATTTTCACCTTTTTTTTCACTTTATAGCTTCTTTGAGTCTAGAATCAAAACATTATGCCTTAATATGATTCTAGATTTCTGGTTCTATATCCTAAACATTTCATGTAACTTTTATACGTTTTGTTCTTATCCATTCTTGCCATTCTTCCTTCTTACTACTAACTCATTATGCAATCTAATAATATGTTAAACACATACTATACAAATAAATTTGCAACTTGTGTTTTGAAATACCATTTTTCTATTACTTCTGGCCATGGGAACTTTTTGAGAACAGAAGCTCTCATTTTAATCTTCTTGATTCTAAAGCTATAAGAGAGGATCTGACATAGATGCAGTGCACAATAAGCATTCATGGAAAGAGACTTTTAGCTGAATAAACTTTTTTTTTTTTTTTCTGAGACAGAGTCTCACTCTGTCACCCAGGCTGGAGTGCAGTGGTGCAATCTCAGCTCCCTGCAACCTCCAACTCCTGAGTTCAGGTGATTCTCCTGACTCAGCCTCCCAAGTAGCTGGGACTACAAGTGCATGCCACCATGCCCAGGCTACTTTTTTTATATTTTTAGCAGATGGGGTTTCACCACGTTAGCCAGGATAGTCTTGATCTCCTGACCTCATGATCTGCCCGCCTCTGCCTCCCAACGTGCTGGGGTTACAGGCATGAGTCAACATGCCCTGCCTGAATAAACATCTTTTAAAGGCCTCTGATGAATGTTACTATAAATCTATAAAGGTAATGCATTTATCTTAAAGTATAAATAACATGAAGCCTATTCACACTTATGTTACATTCTTAAGTAGCACATAGCAGTAATGCCTATTTATTTGAATTATTGGTTCTGAAAGTTGCTGCTGTTTAATATTATCCTATTGATAAAATATGGAAACAAAGTGTTTCATTTTTCTTTAAAACACCCATTTCAGAACAATTTTTCAGTTGTTCTTATGGTTAAAAACCTAAGAACCTAACAGTTGTTCTGTACTAAATTTTTAAAATAACTAATAGTAAAATCATATAAATATTTACTGTGTATGTCTGCCAATGAAATTCTTTCATGTAGTTGTAACTCAATAAAATTCAAACAGAATGAACCCATTTTGTGATTTTTTAAAAATCTTAGAAATTTGAAGTAATTAGAGATGTCATACTAATGTTCTTTGATGTGTGGCTGCTTAACCCCTGCCTCAGGTAGTAGCTAAGATTGTTGAATGTGAAGAGAACTATTTCCCAGTGTTCTTAGCACCCACAAACCAAAGTTTGCCTTGAGGCAATGCAAAATTTTAATTTGTTTATTCCAAATTAGAAAGTTTAATGATAAGAATAAAAGTTTAAAAAGGGAAAGAGCAATTAAAATGCAAGAGATTATATACATTAATATACATAATAGAGAAGGTAGATTAGTAAGATGATCTCTCAGGAGAGGAGAGGTAATAAATAGAAAGGATAAATGTAAAATAAAAACAGAGAAAAGATACATTAAGTGCACTAAAGACAGTGGCATATTGTTTTTACTTTGAAAAGAAACAGATACATAGGTATCCTGCGATAACTTAAAAAATAAGGAAATAAAGACTAATACAAGCAAATATATTGACAGACATATTCATTTACATTCAGAAATGTGCTATCTCAATCGATTTTATATCTATGTTTGGAGGAAGTGTGTGTTTGTGTGTTTGTGTGTATGCGCGTGTGTGTGTGTGTATAGCTTTCCTTTCTTTTGTTTCATTCCCACTCCAAACTCTAGTGGTAAATTTAAAATAAAAATACATAGAGAAAACTGAAGTTCAGAAGAATTGAAGGTTTTTTGTTTTGTTTTGTTTTCCTGAATGTAAATAATAATATTTATTTTTGGTATGATAATTATTATTATTTTTGGTTTACTAGAGCACAATTTTTATTTAAAAGTTCCTGAAAAGTGAGTGTCATTCTTTTCCCCTCTATCTGGCTATTTTATATGAGCAGGAACATATTAGTTTTACTAATCATAGATCCAACCTACTCTTACTGCACATTTAGACAATATCTGATATAAAAGTACTAAGCAAATTTTTCTAACACCTAAAACATTTGCATCTTTCTAATTCAGAGATGCAATCATTTTCTCTATAAGATTAATTATTATATTGATATTAATCATTAATTGATGAAGAAAATATAAATGCTATCAAATTTCTTTGCTTCCATTTTAACCTCTGAGAAAATATGCGCTCTTTTCCTTTGTAAAGTTTAAAGAAACTATCATGTGTATACACACAAATACACATGTTGTGTTTTAAGGCACCCAAGAAAACATATATAGCTATTAAATTTGTCTTTATAAAAGTGCAATTTTACTGTGCTTTAGAGATTCAAAACATAATACACTAGGAATATGTATTGAACAGTTTTCTCCATAGAAAAACAATGTATTCAAAAACCAAAAAAAAAATCAACTGAATAAATACTTGTTAAATACTAATTGTATATGAAAAAGTGTGATAACTTCTTGCAGAGGGCATAAACATGAATAATCTGTCTGTGCTAGAAGCTCACAATTTACTAGGTAGGAAAATGCAATGTGCAAATACTTATCCCAAATTGGAAAAGGGATAAATGACTCAAACAAAGTGAAAAAAAAAGGTTAATATGGAGAAATTATTAGGGTGATGCAAAATAATTGCGGTTTTCCCCATTAGTTTTAGTAGCAAAAACCACAATTACTTGTACATCAGCCTAATAGCTTAAAATATGTTTAATGTAGTCTTCTAGTCCTTTGTGTTCTATTAGTTATGTTAGGATAATTAACAGAAAATGCAAATATACTTAAGTTCTCTTTTGTAGCTCTAACTCTACTTCATAATCCAATATATATTTTTTCCTCAAGACGTGTATTAGTTACTGGCCTTGCTTATTGTCCTGTCAAAAGATATCAAAAGCATTGCTTTAAATACACTGACCTACTTCCTTTAGAATATGTTTGTAAAAAGTAATATGACTAGATCAGGCGCTGCAGCTCACGCCTGTAATCCCAGCACTTTGGGAGGCCGAGGCAGGCAGATCACCTGAGGTAGGGAGTTCGAGACCAGCCTGGCCAACATGTCTCTACTAAAAAGACAGCCTGACCAGCCTGTCTCTACTAAAAATACATAATTAGCCCAGTGTGGTGGCATGTGCCTGTGATCCCAGCTTCTCAGGAGGCTGAGGCAAGAAAATCTCTTGAAACTGGGAGGCAGAGGCTGCAGTGAGTCTAGATAGAGCCATTACACTCCATCCTGGCCAACAAGAGTGAAACTCTGTCTCAAAAAAAAAAAAAAAGTAATATGACTATTAGGTATCAACATAACGTTTTTCACCATTAAAAGTAATGGCAAAAACCGCAATAACTTTTGCACCAACCTAATAGAATCCATTTATTGCTAAAGGCTTTATTTTGCTTTGTTTAGAGTTCATTAAAGTTCATAAAGTATCATTCTTTATTAGTACAACAATGCTGGCCTCTTTACTTGGATTGTTCTTCCTTTCCTTCACTTAACCGCTCTAATCTATCTTTCGGCATTTAGCTGGCAAGTTACCTCTTCCTGGAAACCATCCCTATCATTTCTCCTCTTTGCCACTTGCTCTTCCCTTTGCATTAGGTACATGTTTCTATTGTTGCAGTAATGTAATGCTGAGTAACAATGCATCTTCCACTGGAAGGGGCAAGGTGTGGGTGTTTTCATCTTTGACATCTGTTTCTAAGCCAGTGTCTAAAATATAACTGACACACAATAAATGCTGATGGAATAAAATAATGAGCTTTATTAGGATTAACATGCTAGCAAAAGAAAGGGAAAAGGAGCAAGACTAGACATCTCAGTCTCCCCCACTGGGTAGTTGCCAAGGAAATTGCTGTAAATTTATTATCAATTCTACATGGGATGGGACTGAAGTACAGCACATATGTATTCAACTCAAAATGACTTTTCATATTTAAGGGCCAAATCTTAGCTTTAGAATTAATTGCCCTCCAAAATATGTACATCCATTATGTTCAAAAAATAAAATTTAGAAAGAAATTTTAAAAGTTAATTGTGTAATGACTGTTTAGGACTATTTCTGCTAAAAATAGTGAATTGAGTGAAAAGAAATTGATAGGTACCTTGTTTAAGCACCGTAAATGTAGATATAAATGAATAGTAAATCATTTTTCAAGAGACTAGAGGAAAAAGACTCCTTCATAATTGGAAATTCAAACAATACACCTATATACCTGTGTATAAATGGAAAGAATTTCCATTTACTTCTTTTCAAATAAAACATATTAAAATTCCATTTGCCCTGCCTTCTCTTATCTGGATACATCTTCAAAGATTTATAGGTCTATTTCTTAAATTACCATTAAAAAATTGCCATTTGAATTAATTATTTCACTTGCAATAATTATCTTTCTCCAACAATTATCTGTAATGGTGAGCACAGAGGTGGAACTCATTTCAGAGTTTGCCCTTGCAAGTGCACTTGGTAAAATAAAATGGCTGGAGTTACAAAAAATTATAAACCCCAGATAATGCTAATATCTTCTAAAATATTATAAAACAAGCAACTCTGTATAATTCTTGCTACCAGATAGCAAAAATAGAGTGTGTGAGAAATGCCACAAGTAAATATGTTTCTCCTAAGAGTGATTACTTTGTAATTTGTGATATTACATAGTTATCTGGCTTCTAATAGACGGTTGTTAGCATTAAAAGTATTCTATTTTAGTAGCATTTATAATAATTAAGAAGTCATAGACTCTTACTGAATGTCCTGACTAAATAATTAATAAATTAGTTATATTACAGGAAGTTGCAGGTAGGGGCTAGTGACTTAATTGCATACTCGAGGACTGGGGGATCTTTCTAACCTTCCTCTTTGGCACTTTAGTTCACTCATTTTGCTTTTAGGTGTTCGTATTTCCCAGTATTATCACCTCCATTGCCTTCTTAAGAGTTAAATATTGACTTCCATCTGCTTGGCTAAAACCAATCACTAAAACAATCACTGGTCATGAGAATACAACTACAGTTCAATGGCTGTTTAAGGCTATTTCTGCTAAAAAAAAAACAGTGAATTGAGTGAAAAGAAATTGATAGGTACCTTCTCTAAGCACCTTAAATGTAGACATAAATTAATAGTAAATCATTTTTCAAGAGATTAGAGGAAAAAGACTCCTTCATAATTAGAAATTCAAATAATACACCTATATACCTGTGTATAAATGGAAAGAATTTCCATTTGCTTTACTTTTTTTCAAATAAAGCATGTTAAAATTCCATTTTAATGGAATTAAATATAGCTTAGATGAATTAGGATTTACCTCCGATGTGACAACGGAATCATTTAGTTTGTTTCCGATAACTGAGTAGGCACAAAGTGTGGCAGGATAAAATTGAGTTTCTCTTAGCCAAACTGAGAGAAGGAGTAGATGTGAATGGGAAAGTACTAATGTTTGCTAATGTATGTATTAGGTTAGTAGAAACCATAGAGTATCACATTATAAGAACAACCTAAACAGTATACCACAAAATAAATTCAGAAAGAAAGGAACCTTCCCAATTTCCCAAGGATATTTTCAAAGCCATGAAATCGTATAAAGAAAATCATCGTTGGTCATTCTGGAAATGTTAATCAACTGATGAAGTTCAAAAGTCTGAAAGTATAAAGTAGAATGACATACTTATGATTACTTTTATTTTTAATATACCCATTTCCTGACATTAGGGAAAAGTACATGAAATTTTGAAGTAGGTAAACAATGCTACCATGTATATTAACAAAAACTATTTTCAATCATGGCTGTTTGAGTTACATATGACTCTGGAGGACTGTGACTAGATTTTATTCTAATATACACAGTATGCATTGTCTAAAGCTTTTGGCTTGACCATTTAAGATTTAAAATTGAATACATAATAAATGTCTTGAGAACTCATCTTTACTTCTCATAATCCCTCTTTCAATGACTATAGCAATAGTTGCTTCTTTTCCTGAATTATTTCAATGATCATGACTGCACAATCCCTTGTTACAAGCTAATTTCAGTAAGATCTTTCCACACAATAGCATAATGTTATTCTTTTCTAAAATATAAACAACTGAGATGCTGCTATATTGAAATTTAATAACATGCTTCACTGAATATAATTTGTTCACTTGTTTTCTGTTTTATTTAATCTTCAAAAGGTACAGATCACCTAAAATGTAATATAATTATATTGGCATATCTAAAATATAAAATATTAATTTCACAGCAAGAAAGTGGATAAGTGTTTATTTTTAAACCTGCATTGTCCATAACAACTTTGAAGGTTATTTTGTTCTTAGTGTATTTATTGTGCATGTAGTAACAGCGTTTTGATATAATTTTGTTACCATATAAATTTTACTGTCATAGGGTGTTTATTTTTTCATTTATACATGCAAACTTAATTTGGAGAAAGCTTTAGTGCAGACCTATGAATATTGCATGTGTATATTAGAAGCAAAAAAATGGTAGTTGCTGTATACATTATTGAAGACTATTTTAGTAAGAGGTTGTACACTGAATAATTTTTTTCTTTTCAAATTCTACTCATTTTTATGTTAATGTCTTTAGAAATGTCACTTCGGTACTTCTGCTGTTACAAACTTTTCAACAACTACCTATAAATAATGCATCAGTGACAATATTGTTCTAATAATTTATTTAGGACATAACTAATTTACAGCTTTAGTCATATTTAAATAAGAGTTTTCTTTTAAGTTTGTAGCTTTCAATGCTGCTTGTTTAGCCAATCTGAAAAAACAAAATTCAAAACCAAAATAGTATGCTTACTATGGATATAGTTTGTTCATTATAATCTACAATAAACATGTGCTACTAAATAGACTATCTGAAATACTTGAATCTATGTATTCAAGTATTTAGTTTGCTTTGGAGTTTTAATTGCTGTCTATGGTTTCTCTTTCTATCTCCTAATTCCCACTTTTCATGCAGAGGAGCTAATGGGGTTATAATCTAGTAATTAAAGCAGATAATTTTAATTTCTCTGATGACTATTATAATAATCTTGTTAAGATTATAGTGTTTCATTTGTTGCTACATGTGAACATTTGGGTTTGTGGAGGCAGCCTGTGCTATTGAATCACTAAATAATTAAAACAGCAGAACACTCTAGCCAGCGAAGGTTAGCTGCTAATGTAAGATCAAAGTTAGATCTAATTATTTGTAAACCTATTAAATGAACCAGATTGGACATACTACATATTTAATAAATGTCATCAAAGAAGATGATGCTTCATTAAGCAAATATCTAATTTCATCATTAATAAAGAGTTGTCCTTTCTAGATTGTATGGCAGTATATTGCTCTCCAAGATATAAACGCAAAAGACAACTCAATTAATAGATGATTCAATGCAGACAAAAATAAAAAATAAAACTCATTAACTAATTTACCAAATATAGCAATATTAGAATATTAAAATTTCTCAAATCCTAAACAATCATCCATATACATGATGCACTACATTAACAAAAAGGAAATTTAAATTTATACTACTGGTTAAGACAGTGTCTTTCTGAAAGAATCATCTTTGATTGTATTAGAATTCCCAAGGGTCCTTGAACATGGCTGGACTTTGAGAGATAACAGTCAAAGGCAATAATGCAACGAGTTAGCAATACGTTTTCATGAACTATATGCGCTAAGTGCATTTATAAGCTCTAAAATATATATTGTCTTCATAAACCATTATAATAATAGGAAAATACTTATTAAGTATGTATTATGCACAATATTGTGGAGGATATAAAGAAATTTAATATACACTTGGACATTTAAAAAGAAGAAAGGTGTGTAGACTCACACAGACATCAAATCACTCTTAATATAAGTGTATTGTGCAATAAAATCAAGAAAGTGTTTTGGTAAAATATACAAAATGGCTGCATTTATTGACTAGGAGCAGACTAAAAGTGACATCACATGTATATCATTAATTTATAAACTCACATCAATCTTTTGATTGAAATATATCAATATGGATTTTTAAGCATCTATCATCATATTTAATAGCCCTGTATGTTTATTAATTAACTGTTCTATGTAGAAAATTAGGCATATAGTCCAGGCATGGTGGCTCACGCCTATAATCCCAGCATTCTGGGAGACCTAGGTGAGTGAATCATTCGAGGTCAGAAGTTCCAAACCAGTCTGGCCAATGTGGCGAAACCCCATCTCTACTAAAAATACAAAAAAATTAGCTGGGTGTGTGTACCTGTAGTCCTAGCTTCTCAGGAGGCAGAGGCAGGAGAATCATTTGAACCCAGGAGGCACAGGTTGCAGTGAGCTGAGATTGCACCACTGCACTCCAGCCTGGGCATCAGAGTAAAGACTCCGTGAAAAAAACAAAATAAAAAGACAAAACCAAAGGAGTGTTCTAAATATATCATTTGCCATGTTTGTTTTAGGTTACATAAATTTCAATTGGTAGATTTTTTTAGACTGTGGAGTTTAAATTTGACTTTAGAAGCAACCAGTGACTGTTGGTAATCTAAGCAAGAGGGCGATCTTGTCTCAATTGAGTTTATAGTAAAATACATAGATATATAACATTCCAATCTGAAAATAGGAACCAATGCATGTGATACAGTTGCCAGTGGAGTAAGAAGTCATAAATCACAGATAAATAATGTGAAATTATTTTTAAGTACTGCTGAGCATCAAAGGAATAGATCAAAGAGTAAAGAAATAATCACAGAAAAAACATCATGAATTTAGCAGAAGTTTATGAATATTTATATTGGGAAGGATATTATAACTGAAAAAATGAAATTGGCCTGTGGTCTAACTACATATTGGAAATCTATTCTTATTAAGTCAACAAATATTAAGCAAAAGCTTCATGTCAGAAGTATGTGGCATACTGGAGAAGTGCATTTAAAGAAAAAAACGTCTCTTTGTGGTCAGAAAAAAGAGATAGTTTTAAAAAATATAATTGTAAAAATAGTGTCACATGTTCTATAACTGAAATGTATTAGGGGCTTAAGGAACTTAAAGAAGAGACTATCTAGTACTGTCATGAAGAAATTACAAAGCAAGTATTAGGTAGATTGAACCTTGAAGAATTAAGAGAAGGGAGGGCATTTTAAGAAGAATGATAATCATGTAAAAATATAAATAATACAAAAGAGAATGTACAGCCAAGGGACTAAGAGTTATTCTGTAACTATAGTGTACAGCGATGTGTCAAAGTATATAGAAGTCTTCACAAAGAGTGAATAAGCAGGCAGAAATCATATAATGAAAAGTCATATGCCATGCCCTCACACTGGGAATGTGAATCAAAGGCAATAGAGGTCTGAGTCTTTGACTGAAACTCCCCACAGAGATGGCAATGCACCGGCTGTACAGCATGTCTGCTGTGAGGAGAGTAGGTTTTCTCTGTGAGGCCTGCCAGGTAACTTTGTCATTGCCTGTAGACTGTCCTGAAAATCACACATAGGTTTTTGGCCAGGAGTTGAACTCTTCTAATATCATTTGAATTATTGACCACCACACATAGGAATCATTCTCTATCTTCCTATTCTTTTAATAGATTGTCTTTAAAATTGTATTTAGGATTTGTTCCTTTCTGTATTATGTAGTATCAATATTTGCATAAGTGCCAAAGAAAATCTGAAAAGTGTCATGTATTCAAAAATGGTCACGTCGTGTGAACTATGGCACTATACTTAATATGCAGAAGTTCAAATTCAGTATGTTATCAAAACACCCAGCTCAAACATTAAAATCCTCCTCAATATTTGAAAATTATAAGTGATTTCTACTATCCTTCAATGGAATATTATAATTCAACATGAAATAATTCCTTTTTGTTTACATGCCATTAAAGGGTTATACATGGATAATTGAATTCAATGGGAGGTTTTCATTGGCTATTTAAATTTTTTAATCCTGAATAAAGAGACAGTGATAATGGTAGTAGTGTGAATTGTGTGCAAGTACAGTAATGAATAATTCATCCAAAGGTCAAAAGCTACCAATGGTCAAAAGTTTTACATCATATTATTCATTAGAGTATAATAAAGAACACCTTAGAAATAGCTCATAGGTCTCCAACTACTTGGGTTTCACTGATATTAAGAATGCATTAAAAATTAGAATATATACTCTTAATCCTAAAAAGACTTTATTGTGCACTCAATTTGTAAAGTAAAGGCTTAGGTTTTAGCAGTTTACATGATTTTAATACAGGTCATGAATACCTTTATTCTCTGTAAGTGAAAATGTATGTGCAAATTTTTGAAAGGCAAACACTATTAAAATTTAGGCATGCATGTTTTTAGATAGCCCATGAACTTTATATCAAGAAATATTACATAATGAAATAACTTGGCAGATTAAAATTGCTACTCATCTATATATTTAGGAGTAAGAAAATAGGAGTGAATAACATGTTTATCATAAGGAAATATTTAAAAATATTATATACATCTGTATAATGTAACACTTTGTAGACATTTCAAGTGATATTGTATATTTACAGTCTTTGATATGGAAATACATGTATAATACATAGTTGGATGAAATTAAATTCTACAAAATATTAATTTCAATGGAGTTTCATTGAAAATGTTTATACACATGTATATTAACAACTATTGTTGCTGTCTAATGAAAATCATTTAAATATCACTACTTATACATTCTGGAAGAGCAGCAGGATTTGTGTTAAGAATTTTTTATTTTTAGAATCAGATTATGGCAGTCATATTCTAAGATACTCTCCTATCCCCATCCTTAGGTTCTGCTTTTCGTATTAATACCTTGTGTAATACCTCTCTCATCTAAGTACAGGTGGGATCTACACCTTACTTTTAATCAATAGAATATGGAAAAGATGAATGTCACTCTATTATTATATTGTAATATATAAGGTTTAATGTTGCTTTCAAGCTTGCTCTAGAGATTCTCCTTGCTTACTTGATGAAATAAGCATTCATGTTGAAAAAGCCCCTATGACAATGAACTTCAGGCAGCCTCCAGAAATTGTGGGCAGACTCTAAGAACAGCACAGAACCCCACAGGCTGAGAACAGTGTCCAGCTGATAGCCAGCAAGAAGCCTAGGATTTCGGTATTGCAACTGCAAGAAAATGAGTTGTGCCAAAAACCTGAGTTTAGAAGCAGATGCTTCCATTCAAACCTCCATGTGCAAATCCAGCCTTAACCGATACTTGATATCAGCCTTGTGAAACATTGAGCAGAGGACCCAATCAACTGTGTCCAGACTCCTCACCCCAACCCTGCCACATGAGGTTTTAGGGTGCTACTTTTGTGATAGTTTGTTATAAAGCAATAGAAAAAATTTTTAAAAATCTTAAAATATATGTTGCATATGAGAGGAAGTTTCAGAGCTAGACTGAAAGAAAAAAAAAAGAGACAAAAGCAACTAAAATATTTTCAATAACAAACTTAAAATGATGTCAACCTTTTTCATGGCTAAAATTATGAGACAGTAAAATTTGAAATAAGTGTGGAAGGAAGAAAATTACTTGAAGCAAATTGAGTAGGCCTAACATAATGGCAAGAAGTTAGGATGGGATGAGTGAGGAGCTCAGTTGTAAAGAGGTCAGTTTTAAGATATTTGCTCATAATCTGGAATATTTCCCTCTGCTAATTAAATCCCTGCAGAAAAGTACAGGCATGCCAATGTAACCAGGGACGGGACCCAGGGACTCAGCTCCCTCCCCACCTGCCAAAGATGTAAGGGGGGATGGGAGCAGAGCTGGGAAGGCGTCCCAAAGAGGCTTCCTGTTCTCCAATCTGATGTTTTCCCCTATGTGCCCAGATCCTTGGCCTCTCTTGCCCCAGGAATGGGGGAAGAGGCCCTAGAGGCATGGTGAGCTTACCCTTTGAATAAATATAAGGGACCTAAAGAGTTTAGCAGAGAGTGATTTATTAGGCAGAGAAAGAG
Organism: Cacajao melanocephalus; assembly: GCA_963573385.1. Classification (NCBI taxonomy): domain Eukaryota; kingdom Metazoa; phylum Chordata; class Mammalia; order Primates; family Pitheciidae; genus Cacajao; species Cacajao melanocephalus. Next base: position 47,487 of record CAUYLG010009201.1, read on the forward strand.
AGAAAGAGCGAGAGAGCTCCTACACTGCCCCCACGCTGCCACCAGAGGGAATCCAAGGGAGGAATCCACACAGGTAAGGGGCAGGGGGATTTTAACCCTGGAGTTATTCCCGCCCCATTCATGTTCTCATCCAATGAGAGGAGTTCTTTAAAACTTCCTCTGGCGTGCTTGATCTTCGACTCTGATACTGGATTGGCTGCTATGTCCAGAACAGAGGCCCCTCCTCCCAGAGCTTTTCATGGGTTTTTTAAAGAAAGCAGTACACCTGGAATTTTTACCTAGCCCATGCTCGCTAAAGTAAGACAAAGACCTTTACATTCCCGGATGGGGACATGGCTGGAGGCACTGCCCTGGTAAGCTCTTGCCTCTGAAACCACACCCCTTGTCGACCCTGGAAGAGAGGTTTTTTTCCTTAACACGGTCCCTCACAAATAGGCAAAAAAACCACATGGTCTAAAAAGACAAAGCAAGAATGAGAACCAGAATCACGTATGACATAGATTTTAGAATTATTGTAGGGAATTCAAATAACTCAAGATCCAATGAAAAAAATCCAGACAGGATGCAGAAAGAGAGATGTAAAATTATTAGAGAAATACAAACTAAGAATTAAAAGGGATTGCTACAATTAAAAAAGATTGTAATGGAAATAGCGAATGTCTATGATGGACATGGCTGAGGAAAGAATAAACACATGTCCATCTAAACCTGATGATGTGCCAGTCAAAACTATTCAAATCAAATTGCAAAGAGAATGATAGAGTGATAAAAAGCAGAACAGAACAGACTATCCAAGAACTTTGGGACAATTAGAAAAAGGCATAAGTATCATTGAATACCAGAATAAGAAGACAGAAACAGTATAAATATTTGAAGTAATAAAGGATAAGAATTTTCCAAATTAATAGCTTACAGCAACCCACAGATCCAGAAAGATCAGAGACTATCAAACAGGATAAATATCACCATATTTACATTAAGGCATCTTATATTTAAACTGTAGAAAACCAGAGACAAACAGGAAATATTGAAAGAAGGCAGTCCTGGAGCTCTTCCATATATAAAGCCAATGTTAATAGATATGAAGGGTAAGATAGACTGGAATGCCAAAAAAGAAGGGGACTTCCATACCCCACTTTCAGCAATAGACAGATCAGTCTGACATACAATCAACAAGGAAACATTGGGCTTGGGCTACACCTTAGACCAAATGGACATATACTGAATATTACATCCAACCACAGCAGGATACACATTATTTTCAAGCACACATGGAACAGTCTCCAGGATAAGTTGTATCTTAGGCCATAAAACAAGTCTTAACAAATTTAAGATTAAAATCGTATCAATATTTTTTCAGACAACAATAGTATGAAATGAACAATCACTAAAATGAATTAAAGACTTAAACATAAGACCTGAAATCATAAAACTACTGAAGAAAACAGAGAAAGCTGCATGAAATTGATCTGAGCAATGATTTTTTTTTTGATATGACACCAAAAGCAGAGGCAACAAAAGCAAGAATAGACAAATGAAAATACTTCAAACTAAAAACTGCACAGCAAAGAAAACAATTAACAGAGGTAAGGCACAACCTATAGAATGGAAGAAAATTTTTGCAAAATTTAATAAGGGATTACATCTGATAAGGGATTAATAATTAAAATATGTTACTGAAATAACTCAATAGCACAAAAAAAAATTAAAATTTTTAAAATGGGAAAAGGATCTTAATAGACGTTTCTAAAAAGAAGATATAAATGGCCAGCAGGTATTTAAAATTGCCTGCGGTAGGCAGAAGCCTGGGGTTGTGTGGATCAACCTGGCCCTAGGTTGGTCTGGAACCAGGGGCAGGCCTGGAACCTTGAACCACAGAGGCCAGCCTGACACTGGGCAGGCCTAGAGAGTCTTATCTGCAGGGGACAGCCTGGAGACTGTGTCTGCAGGTAACAGTCTGATGACTAGGGCTGTTGGGGCCACAGGATCTGGCTGGTCCCTGGGTCTGGCCTAGAGTCTGAGTCTGCGGGAGCTATCATGACACTGGAGGTGGCCTGAAGCTCCACACTGCTGGATCTAGCCTGTGTTAGGGCTGCTGAAGTTGATCTGGCAGCTTGGAACTGGGAATTCAGGGTCTGGCCTAGAGCAGCCACAGGGCTGGAAGCTCAATCCATAGGTGCTGGTCTGAAGCCTGGGGCCATGGGGACCTACTCTTTGCTGGGTTTTACTGGAGCAGTCCTGGTGGTAGGGTCCCAGGCAAATTCCAGTGCTCATTTCTCTCTCCAGGCTGTGCTGCCTGGGTTTGGGAGAAGGGTGGCACAGGTGTTAGCAAACTCTCCTTTGCTCCTTTTTCAATGTGTCTTTTCTTTCTTTTTTTTTTTTCAATATGTCTTTTCTTATTTATTTGATACTTCATTTCTTTAGCTCTTTTGAAGATATTTTCCTGTGTGAATACTTATTCAAACTGATGTTTTTTTAGAGGAAAGAGAGGGCTGGAAATTCCTGTTCAACTATCTTGTTAATGTTCTTATTTACATTTTTAAACTAGGACTAAAGGTTTTTTCAAAGGCAGATTTTGATGGGAGTTTTCTGTAATAATCTCTAAAGGGATGCACTTTGGTTTGGACTGAGGAGAAATTATAGGTGAGGAAGAAGGGAGATGGACAATAGGTATCTCCTCAATGGCCTTGTTTTTAAGAGTAGCAGAGAAAGGAGCAGAATCCGGAGAGGGAAATTGGGGGCAAGAATGGTTTTGTTTATTGTTTGTCAGATTGGTTTTAAAATGGAGGATTACTTGGGCACATTGTGTGCTAATGGAATTATTCTGATAGAGAGTGGAAATTATTGATCTCTCTTCATCAATATTCATTATCAGTCAGTTAGCCACTTGTTGAATCCCTTAGAAAATATAATCTTATTATGTGAGACAATTTGAAACTATTCGAAAATTCTAAGATAAATGGAAAAAAATACTCATTTTTAGCAGGTAAAATATCTAAGAAAAGTATAAGGCTTATACTTAATATGAGCTATAATTGTTTATATTATTCATAAATATGTAAGAGAAGATGAAAACATATATACCTATATAAATAGAAGCATCTAAACGAGATGGAAGAAAAATGAAGCAAATATACTTTAAATCACTCTTGATAATTTATTAATGCCTTTGAGAATAAAACTGCATGAAATAACTTGCATTTTATCTTTAGCATTCTTTTAAGCAGCACTCCATAATTATTTTATTTTATTTTTTTATTTTTGAGACTGAGTCTTGCTCTCTTGCCCAGGCTGGAGTGCAGTGGCGTGATCTTGGCTCACTGCAACCTCCGTCTCCTAGGTTCAAGTGATTCTCCTGCCTCAGCCTCTTGAGTAGCTGGGATTACAGGCATGTGCCACTATGCCTAGCTAATTTTGGTATTTTTAGTAGAGATGGGCTTTCACCATGTTGGTCAGGTTGGTCTCGAACTCTCGACCTCAAGTGATCCACCTGCCTTGGCCTCCCAAAGTAATTATTGCAGTGGCCTCTTATTACTGTGTTGTTTAGCAGGTTCCTGGTCATGGCAGAGGTCCTTGATTATTACAGTAGCCTTCTAACTCTTCATCTCCCCTCCCCACCCGTCATTGCTTCTCTTCAGTGTCTTCTGAACACTGCAGTCAGCATGATTCTGTCAAATCTTAGGTCAGATCATATTACTGCTCTGCTGAAAAATGTTCCTGTGGTCTCCATTTCACACCCAATAAAAGCCAAAGCAAGTAGCATACCATTCCTCCACTGTTTGGGATTAAATTTTCATGCTCTCCTACTCTACTCTAGCCAGATTGGCTTCCTTCATTTGCCTTTAGCACTATAAGAATTCCTCTGCAGGCCTTGGAGTTTGCCCATTTATTGGCTTCACACATGTAAGTAATTTACTCTCTCAGTTCTTGCCATCAAACCCTCTTTAGAAGTGCATCTCTCTGTCAACACTCACTATGCTTTTTAATTTGTTTATTTTCTCTCTTGTCTCAAAAGAATGGAAGTTCGTTATGATAGGGTTCTTGCTGGTTTTATTCAATGCTAGATTCATATTTTCTATGTTCTAAATCACAAAAACACATATGTACACAGTGAGTGAATCTCTGTATGTATGATTAAAGTATCTACTCCTGAATGATCTAAAAAGAGACAAGTATATCTGTCTGACCTCATCATAGCTGGAAGACTTTGAAGGGAATTGAAATTGTTGAGATCAAGCCCATTCTAGATGATTCTGCTGGCTTGAAAGCCCCTAAGCCAAAGCTGATCTCTCAGTATTTTGCAGACCTGATATCTTTCTCAACCATCCCCACTTTGATGTTTTAGCAAAATGACTCTGACTTTGAGAAATTTAATGTAGGAGATGGCAAGGTTCTTCTGTGTGGAAGAGCTTGTCGGAAGGGGAAAGTGATATATTCTATAGCCAAGACAATCTCTCTAGGTAGATGGTGGGGATTGTCCTCTGGTAGGTGTGCATATTTCAACATGGCAGTTTGTAAGTAATCTCCTTTGATAAATGTTTAGGTTGGAGGATAGAGGACAAGATAGGAACTATGATGGATTAGTGAGGGCAATTTTCTTTTGCGTTACAGGGATTGTAATGTGAGAAAACTTTTCATAGCTCCCACATTATAATGGCTTTGGGGAACTCCAATTCTTCAATTTAATCTGATAACACATAGAGCCTGGAAATGCAATAGTGGGGCATATTAGGGCTATTCACATCTACAGAAACAGGTACAGAGAAAGTCACACTCTGCCGAATGAGACTGTTCACCAGGAAATTACAGCAGGGTAGGGAGTAGTAACCCACAGTGCAGTTAGTAGCTAGGAACACATTGTGGAGTAAATGGCTCAGTTTCTGCACAGAGGAAAAATACTTTTTTTTTCCAAAATATATTAGAAAGGTTGAATATTGAATATGGTGGGAAACTGGCAAGTGTTACAGACTACTTTCTTCATGAGACTTTGTACCCTATACATAATACTTGAATTGAAGCATGTATGAGAGTACAGCCTCACTTCAATTAATGAAGTGATTATGATGTACTCATTTCTAAAATGTCATAAATATTTTAGATCATCTTGTTCCGACAATGAAAGTAGCATAAGACGCTAGTGAGTTACAGAGATTGTAAAAAGGTATATAACTGTTCTCTGGTTTTGGTTAAAAATGTAAAATCACTTGAAAAAATTAAGAGTAAGTTAAAGGAATGGGTGTTAAGTTAATGGTTGTCATTGCAATTGTTCCAAGCTCATACTCATCTTTCTCCCATTTATTTAAACAATTGAAGATTTATTGGATAATTTTTTTACTATTAAATATTACTGTGTTACCTCATATCCTTTTACAACCCTTGACCGATGATTCTTCGGAAGAAATTAAATAAGCAAATAGAACCCTATAACTCTTATAGATATATATTACAAATATGTAAAATGAGAAGTTTTACATGAGCAATTTAGTTTTTAATTACGTAGACTACATAGATAGCTTTATGCTACTTAACATATTTCACTTTCTTTCCTTACCAGACTTGTAGTTAGAACTTGGACTCTTTAATCATTGCTCATTGATTAAGCACAATCTATAGCCCTTGAACACTGATAAATAAAATAATCTAGTTTTACTATGTGAACATTTTACAAGAAATACAAATCTTCAAAATTATTTCTGAAAACAAATTATATAGACTACTTTTGGATAAGCATACCAAGATTCATTTCTGTGGTCTTTGACATTTTAATTTTTTTTGGTACCCCTTTCAGATATATCTCAAGAATAAATAGTAGATAACATAGAAAATAATTTTATTATCTTAGTTATACTTGACAGAAGGAGAACTAGAAAATTATCTACATAATATTTGAGACTAAACATAGATTAAATTTTATATATTTTTTTCCTTTTTGGTAAATTGACATAAAGTTTTTGGTTACTAATCTCAAAGCTTTATAGTAATTTCTCCAACCCCTTTCACTAAATATGTTGCTGTTTCTTAGAAATCCACTGACTTAATATTTAATTGTATCTATCATGTATATAATCATTCATGTTCGTTTCATAAGATCTGAAAAATCTGTAATCAATCCCTTATAACCTCTGTAATCCTCAAGAAACAGAAGTTAAAATAATAAGGTTTAAAGTACTAACTTTAATTATTCTTAAAAAATTTGGTATAGCAATGACGCAAGTTTCCCTTTAAATGTATTAACCCACAAATAATAATGTTAAGCGAGAAATGGGGATTCAATTAAAACAGCCATTAAAAAATGTGAGAATTATACGAAAATCATCATTTTCTTTTATTTGTTTGTATTATCCTAACTAAAACTTAGAAATAGTTCAATTCCTTTTGTTTTATGTATATGAAAATCAAATTAACTATCAAAATTTAAACAACCTAAATTGAGTTAAATTTTAAGATTATAAGCTTTTTAGGGTTATTTGAATGTGCTATTTTTATATCAGTGCTATTTTTGTTAATAGAATAAAGACTAGTAAATCTGTGAAAACATTATAAATTTTTCAGTCACAATATACTATTGTTATATTTACTATGAAAGTCAATTGCTATTTATGCCTTTCTTTAAATAAATCTTAAATCATTTTGAATATTTTTAAAGAATTAAGATAAACTTTGATTCTTTTCAAGATTATTGTATATGCTATTTTCCTCAGGTGCTTGAAACAATGATAAAGGGAAAATATAGTAGTAATTTTGTAGCATTTCCCTAATCTACATATTTTGCCATTTCTAGATGTTTTTACCTGGAGATAATTCAAGATATTTTAGTTTGACTTTCTTTTTCACAGATTAGAAAATTGAGACATGGAGACATAAAATGATTTGACAAGTTTACATGATAAATTAAAGGAAAATTGATAAGCAGAGATGTAAAAACTTAATTTGATTTAGAAATGAAAATATTTAATAAATACTTTAATAAATAAATCCTGTTTTTGGATTATGTCTTATGCATTTTATGCTAGTTTACGTGCTTTATATGAATTCATTCAATTCTCACATCTTCACATTAATATTAACTGAGGAAAAATTTACTATTATTTTCATTTGTGAACATGGGCACTGAAGTACAGAGAGATTTAGATATCTGTCCAAGGCCACATAGCAGATCTTGGCTTTGAAATCAGTTACCTTTGATCTCATGACCTAAACTATTAAACATAACTCTATACATGAAGATTTCTGTACATGGAATTTATACAACTATAATAAATTGTGTCTTTGTACAATGTTGTTTTCTGTCTATGATATGGTTTGGCTGAGCCCTCACTCCAAATCTCATCGTGAATTGTAATCCAAATTGTAATCCCCATGTGTTGGGGGTGGGACCTTGTGGGAGGTGATTAGATCATAGGGCAGTTCTCCCATGCTGTTCTCATGATTGTGAGTGAGTTCTCATGAGATCTGGTGGTTTTGTATGGGGCTTTTTCTCTCTTCTGTCATTCTCCTTCCTGCCACCATGTGAAGAAGGACATGTTTGCTTCCCCTTTTGCCATGATTGTAAGTTTCCTGAGGCCTCCCCAGCCTTGCAGAGCTGTAAGTCAATTAAACCTCTTTCCTTTATAAATAACCCAGTCTTGGGTATGTCCTTTTTGCAGTGTGAGAATGGACTAATATACTCTATAATCTCTGCCAAGTCTCTTTGTCAACACCTATTTTTTTCAAATTATAATATTTATATTCTTCTCCTTTTGAATATTTCTTCAACTCCCCATCCTACTCAAGCCCTGGATAGTGCTAGATCATTAAGTCTTGGAATTGGATGGGACCTTGAGTCTGCTCTAATGCTTTCATGTTACATATGAGGAAATTGAAACCTAGTACTTAAAATTACTTGCCTCCGGCCATACAACTAGTAAATCGTAGAACTACAAATAAAACCATATCTTCTAAAAGGTATATTCTTTTGACAGTATACTTCTTTCCCTTCACACAATGTTTATTTTACAATGGTAAAAGCATGTCAATTTAAAATTGGATAAGAATAATATTGAAGGAACAACCTGATTTTTAACTTCTTTTCAAAAAATGACTTATTAACAAACTTGAAGTTACAAGCAGAAAGAGTAAGTATTGACCTCTTAAAATATTGGTTGCTCTCTTATAATGTAAATAATAATAACAAATACACTATTATGAGTCAAACCAGTAAGTAATAGCTAGTGTATAAACTATTTCAGATATTAGAGACTTAATGCCATAAATAATTATGTCTCCCTCAAATCACAAGTGGATGATGGTTGCATAACTGTACTGGACAGATCTCTTCAGCGGCAATTGAGGGTAAAAATCTTCTTGTTTCATGCTGCCCCTTGCTCTCTTCTGGACTCCTTAAAATCTTGTGCTAGATTTTCTGCATTCATCTAGCCAGTGTGCAAAAGCAGAGATAAAGAGGATCCTGCAAACTCTTTAATGACCAGGTTTGGATTGATGCACATGATTTCTGACCACATTACATTTAGCCAGACTCCAGTTACATGACTCAAATATAATTATAAGGAAGAATAAGGAAGATAATTTTTCAGTGTCTCCAGGAGTAGAAAATAAAATTGGTGAACATATTGGTATTACAGACCTCAAACTAAACTCTATTTTGGTACAACCCAAAATGGAATAATACTCTAATAGTTAAAGTTATGCTTTTGATATATCAAAAGAATCCAAACAAAATGAATGAAATTGTGGAATTTTTAAAAATGCATTTTAGAAACCTGTAAAATAAAGTTTATCTAAATACATATTAGTTTTGGGTTCACACAATTTACTCAGTTATGCATACCCAAATAATTCTATGCCAGCTGATTAGTAACTGTCATTCATATACCAGATGCTTTATATAATATCTGTGTTGCTTTAATGTGAACCTTTGGTATATTTTACTACATATGGCTAAGATCACAATTTGAAATGATAAAAATTGTATACCTTTTTCTGCTCTTCTTGAGGACTTAGTCAATTCCTGTGTAAACATTCATAAACCTTAAATATGACCTGTTTGCCTTCAGAAGAATTAACCAACTAAAAGGGGAAATTATTTCCTATCACTAAACATTCTAGTTAAAATGAACTCAATGAATAGCCGATTTTTGGCATCAGAAGTTTGCTGTTGAAGCTCTTTATGTAAAGTACAAAACATTTTGTACCTTATTTATATGTTCTAATTGGTCATCTAAATAATAATTTGTAATAAATAATAATTTGCAATTGTAAAATATCAAAACCACAGAAAATAAAGCAATACTACAGACCTACTAGAATATTTACCTGGCTTATAAGCATCCTTTTTCTGTGGAAAATGACTGTTACTCATAGCACTGAACGCCCTTAAATCACATGTAATTATATGCCTCTGACCTCAGACTATAGCTGACTTGGCAATGACAAGACAGTGGAGACGATTTGAGCCAATTAGAATTTATCTCCTAAAAACACGAAGTGATTTATGGACTTAAAATTTAAGTTTTTGATTTTATTTTTTAATTGTTGTATGGTTAAAAGTTTATAGCTTGAGCATAAAAATTGCGAAAATTTGGATTATCCATGTTCTGTCCTATGAGTTAAGTTACTCAGAAAACGAATGCACAAAAAGAAAAAGACAGGAAGTTGATTTACAGGGAAAAACTTAAAATGTATAAAGATCCCTGGTTAATTTATCCAATGAATTACTCTAGTTTCTGCCCAACATTGTGGTCTGTAATATTCCCTGTGGATTAATTACCTTATATTTATTGTTTAAATCTGGCCAAGAAGGTTTATTTATTTACGATCAAAAGATATTTAACTGTAACAATTTTATTTCAAAACATCTCTCAGAAATGGGTAAGTTAATTACATGAAGAGGTATGCCTATTTAAGGTTACAGACATTCTTTAATTTGCTTTGAACAATAAATATAATGAAGAGAGTTAGATCATATTAAGTAGAATAACAAAGCAGGAATAATGTTTGTCTTCAAAATTCTAAAAAGTCAAACACATTTTGAATTTCCAAGCATCACTTCAAACATCACTAATATTGAAGTGACTTACCTAAAATACTACATACATTTACATGCATTATAATATATTATACACACACACATATATGTAATCTGTTTTCTGAATGATTTCCACATATTTATTGCCCTTGTTTCCTACTGAGAATTAAGCATATGTATAAGAAGAAATGTATTGCCCAGAAGGCTTAAAGTGGTTGGAGAATTGGCCTGTAGAATTCATTAGGGGAAATCCTACTTTAGCTCATCCTGAATGAACCTTAGTACTAATGAAAAAACTTCTGGTCTCAAATTGCAGAACTGTAATCTTCTCTTAGTTATGAGCTATAATTGGTGAGTGGTTAATATTTGTGACTCTCAAAGAAAGGTACTATCACTTGTTATTACCTTCACAAATACATGTAACAACGACATTCTTAATTCACTGGCAGGTTATGACATTTCAGTGTCATGGTTTGCTTAAAAGAAATGGGATAGCATTCTTAGTTATAAATGTGAACATTCCCCTAGCTAACAGGATTATAGCCGGAAATACTTCCCAAGGACAAAATTACAGCTGCCTATTCATTTATCAGGGAGACAATTTTCTGTAAAGTGGACCTCTACACTATAGGTAGCAAAGAATGCAATTAATTAATTTTTAGACTTAAAATAAACACATCTTATTCAAGAAATTAATAATGCCAGGCAGGAAAGCCTATTATCATTTCTGAATGATATATTGGCTTTTAATAAAGACCAAACCATTAACAACAAAAAAATGAATCTAAAGAAAAAGCAATTCTTTTGCCAAATTAATAGTGCTTTTCTCCCTCCCCATTTTTTCTTAAAGAAAGCCAGATTTCCATTTAAATTCATTTCATTTAACATTTTACTGACTGTCACAACTTGCCCCTAGTGGCAGTAAAGAAGGTGTATTAATTGAATAGTAGTTTAGATGCTTTATGGTGTTCTTTAGTAAAGGCCTATCCTTAGCCTTGCCCTTCTCCCAGCTAGTCTTTCCTAATTCAAAGTAAAGAAATTGACTTTGTATAAAACCGTTGAGGAAACCATGGAAAGCTCTAGTTTTTAAAAGCTTTTCCTTCCTTCTTTCCCTCCTTCCTTTTTACCTTCCTTCAGTCTTTCTTTCCTTTCTTTTTAACAGGAGAGTCTCTCCTTGATGATCTAAGCTAAATTTAAACAAAATTCTACACCCTTGGGGCTGGTCCTGAAGGCTGCTTTCAAGATATTAACTCATGATCTCATCTGTTCCATTCATTATATTAGGAGTTAAAACATTCAAGGTAAGTAGCAATAAATGATGCAATGTTTAATTGTATTGTTTATCTTCACTGAATACAAATATACCCAGAGGTTCTGGTTTGTTAATCCTCAACTGAAAAAACCAAGCAAAGATGATACTATAAGAATAAAATTAAAACACCATCCCTTGAAAGATTTACCTTTGCAGGAAAGCAGAGATTACATTTTTCCTGTTTACCACCTTGGCAACACCAAGCCTCAGATGAAAAATAAAACTCCAAAGATAAAATATATAAATTTTCTGTGCATGCAAGGATGTACAATCAAAGACAAACGTTTTCTTGTTTTTAGTATCTACATGATACTCTTTTGCATATTTCCACAACGGGCTCCTTACTTCCTCAGCTGATTTAACTAGAAATTGGAAAGTTTATGGAAGTCAATATTAAGGAGCCAACTTAAGCCATAAAGTTTTCATCCTCATAAATTCTATAATGTGTAGCTCTCTATATAAGATAGATTTACCTTTCTGGTTGTTATCTTGTTACTTTTAAGGTGTAAGCACATACATTTGCAATATATCATGTAGTAAAATTGGATTACTTGTATTTCATATTAATAGTTGGACAAAAGGGTAATTATATTCATATCTGGAAACTGAGTGTTTTTAACAGGAAAGAGAACACTTTCTGTAGAAAAAGAGCACCTTCCTTGTAGTCCAAATGTTTCTATCTTTACCTTGGGTTGGCCGTTATATTGTTCTACAAAATGTGGGCCATCTGTTTGGGGCATAATCTGTCTGCTCTGATAAATGTAGAAATTGATCTGAGAAATTCCCTAGGTTCATCTCTGTTTAACTACTATTTTTTTTAATTCATCAAATTTATGCATGTTCATAGATTAAGAGGAAAAAAAGTCATAAACATTGCCACCAGAAAGTAGAAGTCATTTTATGCCTACTCTCAGAAGTTATCACTTCCATATTTCCTTTAAGTTATTTATGTATTTGCCTCTATATCCATAAATAACGTAGTGCTTATTTTGATATTTCAAGGAAGAGCGTAAGCTATTGACTCCCTAGTGTGAAATAATGAGACCTGCCTCTCCTATTTTCTCCAGATCTAATGAATATAGTATTTATGAGTATTCTTTATTGAAAAATAATTTTTCAACAGGAAATAATTGTTGTTTTGTCCCATTTATTTAAATTTCTATTCATTTATTACTAATTTATCATCACACACTCCAAAATATGTATGTGTGTTAATGGTTAATGTCTCTTGAATGAACACACACACACACACACACACACACACATATATGTAAAATACACAGTGGATTTTATATATGGAATGCTGAATAAACCCCTCACCCTCTATATCTGTGGTCTCTATGCTCGATTAAGATTCCAGCTGGAAGATAGTGCTTTACCCTCTAGCTAGAAGATTGACACATCATGTCGAGGGTATTTTTCAGAGGAATCTATCTAGTCTAGAAAAAAGGACTTACTGATATTAACCTGGGAGTTCCCTAGGATAAGTCAACCAGACTAAAACTGAGTAAAGCCAATAGTCATTTCTCTCTCTATATATACATATGTATATGTACATATATGTCTGTGTGTATATACACACACTTGTATATATACATGCTTATATCTGTGTTTGTGTATATATTTTTTACTCCCTCAAAAACAAAACCAATCTACTTTTCTACTTGCTGGAGAAAAGATGTTAACCTAGATAAAAGGAAATGAGATGCTGCTTCTTAAAAAGACTTTTAAATACCTCTCTTGTTTTTTTAACATCATCTCCTCTTGTATTTCAACATTCCTGATGTTTATAATTCCCAGATTTTGGACCATTCCACAATTTATATAATAGTGATTTTGCCCCTCTCAATTAAACTAGCCTATCTTCATGTTATGAGTTAGTGCTATTCTATCTCCTTATGGCTATGTTTCAAAATTTGAATCCTGTCTCTTCTTTCTTTATTCTTTATTCTTTTTCTTGGGGGAGTGTGGAGGTTCATGACATTTGTCTTTAACCTTCACTGTGAAGAAATAGAAACTTTTCTTTATAACTCATCATGTTTTTAAATTGAAAGCAAGGTATAGATTTTATCATAAGAATGTTTTATGATGTTACCAAATTCACACCTGTAGAAGCCAGATTTTTATAAGTTCATGAATCATTAGGCTAAAAAAATCAAATTATTACATCAATATATGCACAAAAGGCATGTATATATATGTGTGTGTGTGTGTATATACATATAAGTCTGTGACCAAATTTAACACCCCTTCTTGATAAAAAAAAACTCTCAGTATATAGTAGGAACAGAGGATAACCTCAAATTGATAAAGAATATCTACAAAAAACCTACAGTTACTATACATCATTCTTAGTGTAAGAAATGAAGCATTCTCATCAAGACTAGGAAGAAGGCATGGATGTTCTCTGTTGTCAGTCATTTTAAACATCATACTGGAGGTCCTAGCTAATGCACCAAGAAAAGTAAGTAAAAGGCATATAGTTTAGGACAGAAGAAATAAAACTGTATTTAATAGCAGGTGACATGATGATCTGTATAAGAAATTCCGAAGAACCAACCAAAAACTTCCAAAATTAATGCTATTGTTGCAATTCTATAGAATACAAGGTTAATACAGAAAAGCCAATCACTTTCCTATACACAAGCAATGAATAAGTAGAATTTTAATTTAATTATAAAACCTCATTTATATTAGCACCAAAAAATAAAATACTTAGATAAAAATATGACAAAATATGAATAAGATTTAAATGAGGAAAACCATAAAATTCTGATGAAGAAAATCAAATAAAACATAAATGAAAAGATAACTCTATGTTAATAAATAGGAAGACTCTATATTGTTAAAATGTCACCTTTTTCCAACTTGATATATAGACTCAATAAAATCACAATTAAAATTCCAGAAAACTAGTTTATGGATATTAACAAGCTGATTCTAAAGACCAATAGCTAATATAATATTGAGGAAGAAGAACAAAGTTGAAGGGCTGACACTACCCAACATCAAAAATTACAAAGAAGCTACAGTAGTCAAGGCAGTGTGGTACTAGTGAAAGAACAGACAAATAGATTAATGAAACCAAATATAGATCTTAGAAGTAAACTCGATAAACATAATCAACTAACATTTGACAAAGGAGCAAAAACAATAAAACAGCAAAGATTGTCTTTTCAACAAATGTTGCTGGAAGAATTGGACATTCTTATGCAAAAAGAAAATAATTATATATATGAACCCAGACCTTACACCCTTCAGAAAAAGTAACTCTAAATGGATCATAGACCTAAATATAAAATGTAAAACTATAAAACCTTAGATGATAACATAGGAGAAATACTAGATACTCATAGATATGGCAATGACTTTTAATGTACATTATCAAAGGCAGATCTATTAAAAAATTTGGCACACTGGACTTTATTAAAATTAAAACCTTCTGCTCTATGAAATACAATGTCAAAAGAATAAGAAGATAAGCCACAGACTGGGAGAACATAAAAAGACACAACTAATAACAGATTGTTACACAAAATATACAGAACACTTAAAACTGAAAAAAAAAAATAACAACATCATTTAAAAATGAGCCCAAGACTTTAACAGACACCTAACAAAATAAGCTAAACAGAGAGAAAATAGGCCATACGATTGCACTCTCAGCCTGGATGCTGTTGTATACTAATTTTTGTATATTGATTTTGTATGTTGAAACTTTACTAAAGTTGTTTATCAGTTCTAGGAGCCTTTTGGCAGAGTCTTTGGAACTTCCTAGATATAGAATCATATTGTCAGTAAAGAAAGATAGTTTGGATTTTTTCCTGTCCTATTTGCATGCCCTTTATACCTTTCTTGACTGATTGCTCAGGCTAGTAGTCATGACTGTGAGCATTCTTCTCTTGTGCTAGTTCTTAAGGGGAATGGTTTGAGCTTTTGGCCATTCAGTATGATGACAGTGGGTTTGTCATACATGGCTTTTATTATTTTGAGGTATGTTTCTTCAATGCCTAGTCTGTTGACGGTTTTTTCATTAAGGGCGTTGGATTTTCTCAGAAGATTTTGGCCTCTACTGGATCACATGACTTCTGCTTTTAATTCTGTCTAAGTAGTGAATCACATTTATTGATTTACGTATGTGGAACCAGCCTGGTATCGCAGGAATAAACCTGCTGGATCATGTTGTACCACCATTTTGGTGTGCTGCTACATTTGTTTTGCTAATATATTGTTGGGAATTTTTGTATCTATGTTCATGAGAAATATTGGCCCAAATTTTCCTTTTTTCATTGTGTCTCTGCCAAACTTTGGTATCAGGCTGATGCAGACTTTGTAGAATGAGTCAGGGAGGAGCCGTTCCTCCTTGACTTCTTGAAGTAGTTTCGGTAGAATAGGTATCAGTTCTTGTTTGTACACTGGGTAGAATTCAGCTATGAATCTTACTAGTCTTTGGCTTTATTTTTTTTTTTGGTTGGTAGGTTTTTTAAATTACAAATTCAATTTCAAAAGTTGATATTGCCTATTCAGTGTTTCAGTCTCTTCCTGATTCAATATTGAAATATTGTGTCCTTCAAGGAATTTATCCATTTCCTCTAGATTTTCTAATTTATATGCATAGAATTGGTCATAGTAGTTTCTGAGGATCTTTTGTGTTTTGGTGGGACCTTACGACAGCAACACACACAAAAATGCACTATCTAAAAATACAGCTAACCAAGGTGGTAAAATATAAAGAGAACTACAAAGCAGTTCTGAGAAAAATCAGAGATAGTAAACCTTCCATGCTCATGAATTAGAAAAATCAATATTATTAAAATGGTTATACTGCCCAGTTATTTCAATCAAATCACCAATGTTATTATTCACAAAATTAGAAAAAGCTAATTAAAAATTCATGTGGAAGCAAAAAAGAACCTGGAGAGCCAGCATAATCCTCAGCAAAAAGAACAAAGCTGGAAGCATCACACTAACTGACTTCAAACTATACCACAAAGACACAGTAACCAGAACGCTTGATCCTAGTATGAAAATAAACACATGGACCAATGAAATAAAATAGAAAACTTAGAATTAAAGCCACACATCTACAATCATGATCTCAATAAGGCTGACCAAAACAAGCAATGGGAAAATAACTCCTTCCTCAATGAATGATTTTGGGATAACTGGTTAGGCATATGCAGAAGAATGAAACTGGACTTCTTCCTTCTAACATATACAAAAATTAACTCAGAATGAATTAATAATTTAAATGTAAGACCTCAGACTATAAAAATCCTGGAAGACAACCTAGGAAACACCCTTCTTGACATTGCCATTGGCAAATAATTTTTGGCTAAGTCCCGAAAAACAATTGCAACAAAAACCAAAATAGACTGCAGAACAGAATTAAACTAAAGAGCTTCTGAACAGCAAAAGAAACCATTAACAGAGTAAACAGTCTACAAAATGGGAAAAAATTTGCAAATTATGCATCTGACAATTGCCTAATATACAGATTGTACAGGAAATTTAAACAAATCAACAAGCAAAAACAAATAACCACATTAAAAATTGGCAAATGACATGAACAGACGATTCTCACAAGAAGACATATAAGTGGCCAACAAACATATGAAAATATGCGCAGCATCAGTAATCATCAGAGAAAGGCAAATGAAAACTACAATGAGATAAGAATGGCCATTATTAAAAGGTCGAAAAACAATGAATGCTGCCAAGGCTGTAGAGACAAAGGAATGTTTATGTACTGTTGATGGGGATGTAAGTTAGTCCTGCCAATTCTGCTTTCCAGTCCTGGAAAGCAGTGTGAAAGTTTTTTAAAGAACTTAGCACATACTTACTGCTTTGCCCAGCAATACCATTACTGGGTATACACTCAAAGGAAAATAAATCATTCTATCAAAAAGACATATGCTCATTGCTGTGCCGTTCACAATAGCAAAGACATAGTATCAACCCAGGTGCCCATCAATGGTATGTTGAATAAAGAAAATGTGGTACATATATGCCATGGAATACTATGCAGTCGTAGAAAAACAATGAAATCCTGTCTTTTTAGCAACATGGATAGAGCTGGAAACCATAATCTTAAGTGTACTAGCACAGGAACAGAAAGACAAATAATGCATGTTTTTACTTATAAGTATAAGCTAACATTGAGCACATATTGATATAAATATGGAAACAACAGAGACTGCAGACTACTAAAGGTTGGGGTGGGGAGGAGTGAGTTAAATAACTACCTATCAGGTACTATGTTCACAACCTGTTTGATGGGATCCATACTCCGAGTGTCAGCATCACACCACTCCATGTAATGAACTTGCACAGGTACCCCAAGTATCCAAAATAAAAGGTGAAGTTTTTTTTTTTTTAAGTGGGCATATGAAAAGATGCTCCACATCATATGTCATTAAGGAAATGCAATTTAAGACAACAATGGAAGACCACCACATGCCTTTTAGAATGGCCAAAATCCAAAATACTGACAGCATATGCTGGTGAGAACATGGAGGGAGAGGAACTCTCATTGCTGCTAGAAGCACAAAATAGTACACCTACTTTGGAGGACAGTTTTGTGGGTTCTTATAAAACTAAATGTATCATTTTCCCACAATCCAGCAGTCATACTCCTTGATGTTTACACAGAGAGCTGAAAACTTATGTTCATACAAAAACCTGCACATAAATGTTTGTAACAGCTAAACTCATAGTTGCCAAAACTTGGAAGCAACCAAGATATACTTCAGCAGGGGAACTGATACATAAAGTGTGGTATATCTACACAATGGAATGTTATTTAGCGCTAAAAATAAATTGGCTACCAAACCGTGAAAAGACATAAGGGAAACTTAAACACATATTGCCAAGTCAAAAAAGCCTGTTTAAAAAGACTGCATACTGTATGAATCCAATGATATAAAAATCCTGGAAAAGGTAAAAATATGGAGATATAAAATGTTTAGTGTTTGCTAGGAGTGCAGGGAAGGGAAGAATGAATAGGTGGAACACAGGAAAAGTTTAGGGTAGTAAAAATACTCTTTATAATACTGTAATGATGGAAACATGCCATTATACGTTTGTCCAAACCAATGTGAACTTTGGATAATTATAATGTGTCAATGCAGGTTCATCAACTGTTACAAATGTACCATTCTGGTGGAGGATATTGATAATGGGGGAGGTTGTACATGTGTGAGGCCAGGGAGAACATGTGAAATCTCTGTGTCTTTCTCTCTGTTTTGCCAACTTAAAACTGCTCTAAGAATAATGAATACTTTAAAAAACTGCCGGAAAAGTTAAAAGATAAAAATCATTAGAGAGAAAAATATAAAGCAATTTTTCCACAAATTCAATAATTATTTTAATAAAAATTTATAAATAGAAATTTGCAAGTATACAGTTTGATGATTTTTACAAAGATCATGTAACCAGGCAACTTCCATCCAGGACAAGAAGTAGAATATTACCAGCATGTAAGGCACTTAATTCAACCACCATGCTCCCTCCTAATTAGCAATCCTTTCTTCTCCACAAAAACTTGCAGTACTAAAAGATATTAATTTACAGTTTTAAATATATTTTATAGCAAAAATACATAATTATATGTATTCAAAAATTGGATCTATAATGATATTTGGGCATGGTGCAGTGGCTCATGCCTGTAATCCCAGCACTTTGAGAGGCCAAGTCAGATGGATCACTTGAGGTGGGGAGTTCAAACCAGCCTGTCCAGCATGGTGAAACCCCATCTCTACTGAAAATACAAAAATTAGCCGGCAAGGTGGCAGGTGCCTGTAATCCCAGCTACTCAGTATGCTGAGGCAGAAGAATCACCTGAACTTGGGAGGCAGAGGTTGCAGTGAACTGAGATCCTGCCACTACAATCCAACCTGGGTGACAGAGCAAGACTCCATCTCAAAAAAAAAAAAAAAAAAAAAAAATTCTTGGCTTTCATTCTTAAATCTAGGTGATCAAAAGTTCTTAATTATAGTCTGACGTACAGAAAATACTTTTAAGATTATTCCCTAGGAAGGCATAAATATCAACATATGAACTGTAATTTCCAGTGGACCCAGGTTCAGGATTGCCATTTTGTAGCTAACACAAAGAAGATAAACACAGAAATTTGAAGTTAGATTTCTTAACTGTTTTGAGGGCTAATGAAAATAATTAATACTTACAAAATATATGCACTTTTTAAAAACTGAAATATGATATATATTTTAAGGTCAGAATACTAGGTATGAAGGAAAATTACTGATAGTCCCATATACTCATCTCCCTAGGAACATATATACAGAGTTTGGAACAGTTGTCTATATCTTGCATTCCAGAAATATTCTGAAAAATGCTCTTGATTTATATAACATAATCTTTATTTAGGACTATAATTTATTTCCAGTTTAAACTGTCTATAAAATTGCATTATCAGAACTGCATTCAACTTCATGTAATTTTGAAAACTTTGTACTACTTATCGTTCAAAATAAATCTCAAAGTAAAGTTAATCCCTTTCAAAATTTAAGTCCAGGCTGGGCATGGTGGGCTCATGCCTGTAATCACAGCACTTTCGGAGGCCAAGGTGGGCTGATCACGAGGTCAAGAAATCGTGACAATCCTGGTCAACATGATGAAACTTCATCTCTACTAAAAATACAAAAATTAGCTGGGCATAGTGGTACGTGCCTGCAGTCCCTGCTACTCGGGAGGCTGAGACATGAGAATCACTTGAACCCAGGAGGCGGAGGTTGCAGTGATCTGAGATCGTGCCACTGCACTTAAAACAAAACAAAACAAAAAAAACTAAGTCCATTGAACTTAAACTCAAAATTTGACAAAGCCAGAAAAGTAGGGGCAACAACGAGGAATCATAATTTATTTTATGTAAGGTAGGTGCACTTGAACACAGTTTTAATGCTTTAAATTTTTTGATGCAGGAGCAAACACGTCACCCATTTTCTACTTAATTTATAGTTATAAAAGTATGACATCAACAAGAATTTTAACATTGAGAAAATTTTACCTTGTGAAAAATATTGATGGCAGCAGCAGCCCCTCTGGAGCGCCGCTGCCATGACGCCGTCTGCAGTGGGGGAGGCGCCGCGGGGGCTGCGCTCCAGAGAGCTGGCAGAAACTGGGAAAAGGTGGAAGCCGTGGCCCCTTCTGAGCTGGCACGGCAGGAGCCTCGTGCTCCCTGGGCAAAGTTGAGGCCGCCCAGCTGTGGCTCGGGACCTAGGCATCTCTGTGCCCTTGAGGGCCAGGAATAGTCGGGAGCCCAGCCCAGACAGGAGTCCTGCCCTTCTGGGTGCAGCTGCAGCCCCGGCCACAGCTGCTGGCCTGGGTGTCTCTGTGCTTTCAGGGGCCAGAATCGCCCCTGCTCCCGCAGGTTGGGAAGGGCCTGCCCCCAGTGTCTGGCCTCTCTTGCTCCCAGCACCCACTCTGACCTTTGAGCAGAATAAAGGGTGAGCCCAGGCGCTATCAAGACCTGGCCAGCTGCTCATGTGTTCAGGGCAGCTTTGACACGTCCGACCCCTGCAAGCCTTAGCCGCCTCCAGACTTTGGGCACCGACAACCACAGGAGGGAGGCCGAGAGGGGGCTGAGGGCAACCTAGCACCTGGCCTGCAGATACCACTCAGCACAAACAACCTAGGCAATGGCAGCCAGCAGGCAGATAGGCTCCAGAGTGAAAAGAAGCAGGTCCCCTGTGAAGCCCCACCTTCAGGCCAGGGAAGGGTGAAGCCGGGGGACTGGGCTGATAGACAAGAATGGGAACTTGCGCTTTATCTGGGCCTTCCCATGGCCTCCCATGAACCAGTCAGCATGCACTTCCTTCCCTCTGACGCTTCCCCCGAACCACCCAGACTCAAGGAGAGGATTGGACCACCTGCCCGTGGAGAGGCACTATCCTTTTCAGGGTCTCCTCTCTGCTGAGAGCTGAGCAGACATCAAGACTACCAGCTGCAGAGAGGAGCCACACACTCCAGAACCTCCTCTCTGCTAAGAGTTGAGTAGAGGTTGGGACTACCAGCTGCGGAGAGGCACTGACCACTTCAGGCTCTCCTCTCTGCTGAGAGCTCAGTAGAGTGTAAACTACCAGCTATGGAGAGGAGCTACCCACTCCGGCGTTTCTGCTCTGCTGAGAGCTGAGCAGACTTTGGGACTCCCAGCTGCAAAGACTAGCTACCCACTGCAGGGCTCCTCCATGCTGTTCCTTCTTCCTCCTCTGTCCTCTCTTCGCAGATGGGTAATCGTGTCTCTGTACCAAAAGTCACTCCCCTCGAATGTACAAACGTTTAATTTCTAACTGAGCAATCTCTTGAGAAGGATGATTTTAAAGCATGCAGAGAAACTCTTTGCCTTCCCTTCACAGGACTCCAGGATGGATAGGGCTCCATAGTTTGGGGGAAGGGAACTGGGAAATCTGACGTGCTTGCAAAAGGGTAAACATTCTTACCAGTTGAACTTCTGGCTTCTCTGTCTGTGAAAACTGGTTGTAGAATTCTCTGCCCCTCCATAACTTCCCTTTTACTGGGAACCTAAAGATAAGACTCTGAGAGAGATCTGACTACCATTTTCCCCAAAACCACGCCCGTGTCAGCATGAAGCTGTTAGATATACCTCTTCAGAGATGGGACTGATGGCAGCGGCAGCCCATCTGGACCGGCCACTGCAGTGACACTGGCTAAAGTGTGAGAGGTTTGGCCAGGGCTGTGCACCCCACGGAGCTGGTGGGAGCTGGGAACAGGTGAAAACCCTGCCCCCTTGTGAGTTGGCAGGGCAGGAACCTCCTGCTCCCTGGCTGCAGTTGTGGCCACCCAGCGGCAGCTCTGGAACCAGGCATCCCTGTGCTCTTGGGGATTGGGAGAGAGCAGGAGTGCCCCTCTCTTCTGGGTGCAGCTGCAGCTGCCCAGCCATACTATGCTCCCTGGCATATCTGTGCTCTCGGGGCCTGGGAGGCCCCTCTGCCTCCTGCCCCATAACTACTTCAGAGTCTCCTCTCTGCTGAGAGCTGAGCAGACATCAGGACTACCAGCTCCAGAGAGGAACTACCCACTGTGGGCTTCCTCTCTGCTGAGAGCTGAACACTTATTGGGATGCCCCACCTACGGAAAGGAGCTATCCACTCTGGGTCTCCTCTGAGTTGTTCTGGCACTCAATAAAGCTCCTCTTCTCCTTGCTCGCACTCCATTTGTCTCCCTATCTCATTCTTTCTGGACACAGGACAAGAACTTGGAACCTGTAGAATGGTGTAGCTAAAAGAGCTGTAACACAAACAGGGCTGAAAGATGCCCCTTGCTTGCCACATTGTGGATGAAAAGGAGGAGAGAAGAAAAGAGAGAATAGCTGCAACCCTTGGCAGACCCAGACTTAGGAGCTCCCAGAGCCAGGGCTGTGACACCCTCTCTGGGGCTCTGTGGTTTCTGGCGTCTCCCAGCTTCTGGGCACCACTGTGTTCCCTCGTGCCAGCCATGGAAGCTGCTTGCAGTATGTCTGGTCCAACAGCCTCACAGTAAGCCGATGCCCATGCTGGTGCCTGGAGCTTCCCACCCTGCCACAGCTGCCATGCCTGGCTATGCACAATGGCTGGACCTTGTGCTTGCTTGCTCACATATCCGTCCTGCCGCTCACAACCTGTCAGGCCAAGTGGGTGGAATGAGCCCAGCAGGCCTGAGCAAAACTTGGGCAAAGGCATCATTGGCCACAGAGGTTTCTGGCTGATGATGATACCTCAAAGATCCGTGGCAATATCAATTTTCTAAACACACATTTATAATGCATATATAATTGGAAAGCTATACTGCTTTTCAATATAAATCTTAATTGGAAAACTTATATAAGGAAATTCATTGCATTTCAAATGAGATTAATCTCTCTTGAAAATTATATATAC
The DNA here is from genome assembly GCA_963573385.1 of Cacajao melanocephalus. Taxonomy (NCBI): domain Eukaryota; kingdom Metazoa; phylum Chordata; class Mammalia; order Primates; family Pitheciidae; genus Cacajao; species Cacajao melanocephalus. Next base: position 70,720 of record CAUYLG010009201.1, read on the forward strand.
ATATATACATATACCAAAAGATGTGTTTTAAATGAAGTATGTTCTAACACATTATTTTAATTAGAGTTAGTTATTGTATCTCATGTGGTAATTTTCTAAACGTTTGATATCTTACAAGTGTTTTACCTTCTTGCAAGGAACTATGGCATAAACAAAACATCACAAAACAGAAAACCTAAGCCCATGCTAGTATTTTAAGCCATTCTGTTTCACTACATGGCAACCATAGTTATAATGTGAACTCATTTAGCACATATTTATTTAGAGCCTATTATATGTCAGGCACACTAATCATGAGACAAAAACCTTTGAAGAGCTTATAGTTGATCAGTCTATAAAAGTTAAATTTAACAAAGGACTGTGATAGTTCTATGGATTTATACTAAATGCAAACAGATCATAATTTTTTGTGTATAATTTCTTCACTCATAGAAGTTTCTCTGTATAAAACTTATCTTTTGGAATGCATTCCAACATTTCACCATTAAGTAGCAAACAACAGCTGATATTTTCTTGTTTTGTTTTGTTTTCTTTTCTTAATAGAATACTATAATTTATTGTGTGCAATATATATATGTATATATGTGTATATACATGTATACATGTATATGCATATATATTAGTATATATATACATATATATGTATACATGTATATACACATATGTATATATATACGTATATATAGGTATACATGTATATATGTATATACGTATATATAGGTATACATGTATATATGTATATATACATGTATACATACATGTATATATACATATTATAGTATATATACATATACAGTATAGGCCCATGTTTTAGGTCTCTTTAAACTGACATAAAATTATCTAATAGACTGCTATAACTTCTTACATTTGAAAATTGTAAGAATGTTTTCTTCTGTACAGTAGCACCAAAGATTGGTAGTAGTGGTTATAAAAATTGCATTTCCAAAAACATCATTCATTTCCTCCATTTAGCAATCTACTCTTTCTATGACCTCATCTTATACGTTGTTTCTATTTAAAATTGCAACTATAAATTCTAAATTTATCTTTACCCTCATTGTTTATTATTACTCCCGCCGAATATCCTGATTTCTTCTTCTCAGTTGATAATGTGGCTTCAAATTCTAGCAACGAATTTCATTAGTAGTTTAGTTTAAAACAATTTGGTTAGTATAGAAGATAGTAAAATTAACCTTTATTGACCACTCAATGTACTGTGTAAAGAGTACTCACATAAATTTGTTTTCTCTTCTTTTTTTTTATTTAAAGAAAATACCAATCAATTAAAAACAAATAGTAACAAACTCCAAATATCCCTAAAGGCTTGTGCATTTGTTGGAGAAGGTTAAAGAGTTCCTAAAAAATAGATTAGAGGTTAAATAGAATACTGCAAAAAATAAAATCGCCTGGAGGAACCCAGGATGAGGAGGTCAGTTGATTTAACCTATTGTGTTGATCTAGAGTTCTGGGAAAGGAAAATGCCCTTTGGTGAAAACCTGCACACATGTTCATAAAGATTGAACTTGAAACTCACATAATCTCATTCCATGACTTTCATTTCATTTTAATACTCTAAGTGATTGATCTCCTTTGAACCATATTTTTTCCTTACGTAATATTGTGTGCATAATATGCTGGTGTAGGAGTTTATGTTTTTAAATATTAATAAATATCCCAATTGTTAAATAGTGCTAAAGTGTGATAATCTAAAAAGTGCTAATCATAAATATTAAAATGTTTAAAACAGAAATGAACTTATAAAAAACTACACACAGTACACACAATACAAAAATCACAATCACTACCAAGTAACAAAATTAATTATTTTTATAGTAATAATTTTTTTATTTTCAATATTCAGAAGATTTCCCAAGAAATTATAAATACAAAATGTTAGGTATGTAGACCAATTACACAAGTACATGAGTCTATAGATCAATTACACAAGTACATTTAAATCTATATATAGTCATACTTGTAAGGCCGATAGCCTCGCCAGGAGCCGGATGGACAATACCCCCTCCGCTCCTGATAACACTTATCAGGAGGCCGGACTTCCTACCGGCGCCTGCCTTCTCCATGTAAACTCCCCACACTCACTCCTGCATTCCACTCCTGCATTCCACCCCTAGCCCCACACTCAGCACTAAATCATGCTGTCACCCCAAAGTTCAAAAATCCCGCCGAGAGCCTGACCAATGGCAGCTCACCAAGTCCGGGTCCAGTCTCTCTCTCTGACCAATACAGGTGCCCATGCTTTGTTTCCTCACCGGTCAATTTGTTACCTGCTCCAGCCCACCTGTGGGTACCTCTGCTGGGCTGCCAATGGCAACTTGCCAAGTCCAGGTCCACTCTTTCTATGACCAATGCAGTTACCCATGCTTTGTTTCCCCACTCACCAATCTACTGCCCTTACCCCCTATAAAACCCCACGCCCAGAACAACCGGGCTCGACTTCTCTGGCCTCTCTCGCTTTCTCTCCCTACCCCGGGGCCACAGAACCTTGCCCGGGAGCTAAATAAACTGGAATTTAATTTGTCTTGTGCTGGCCTCAGTTTCCTCATTTTAAACTCGGCAATATCCTTACAAGAATAACCTTACAATACTAATATATTAATATCACTGAAGATATTACTCTAATATTTGTGGAACCATCAAACAAAAGCAGTAAAGTAAATAAGTAAATGCAGTATTTAATTTTAATTTGTTGCCATTGCTTTATGAGAAACATTTTGAAAGAAGGGTAGAGACTGTTTGTGAAATTGTGAAGGATATTAGTTATCCTTTCAGGCACTTTAGGCATTGATACCACAATGAGTCATTAGGTAGGCTTAGTTTTGCTTTAAACTCACATTTTTTCCTTCTCTTTGAAATGGGTATAATTTTTAATCATTATGAAAAACTGTCTCACAAACAGAAATACAAGTGACAAAGGTACTTTTCTTGTAGAACCTAGAAAAGAACAAAAAGAGAAAAGGAAAAACATGAAATGTGATTTTGAAATATTTAAGATGATTGGTAGAGAAACATTGTTAAATTTTAAATTAGTCAGTAATTCTGTATAATAAATAGCTGTTTTTTTCATAAATAATTATGTTCCGTTTCCTGTTTGATGGCCCAAAATGTTTTATTGTTTTAATGTCACGTACTCTTCCATATTTCACAATATGCTTCTTGTTTGTAATAGAAACCAGATTCAACAGTTACATATCCAATTAACTTCATATACACTAATTTCAACGGACTTCAATTTATTTGGCTCTAAAATAGTTTTTCATTGTTTTTCTCTCGGTAGAAAACATCTTATTTCTCCATACTCCTCTGATTCTATTGGCATTGTTATCAAATAAAAGGAGAAATTATCTACAGGCACGTAATACCTAAGATCCCATCTCTTCTGCAACTCCTGTCTCTGTTACTTAAATTTCATTCGTCACAAAATGACATGTTACCTTTTCAATTGTACATGTAAAAATTATTTACAAAATTTCAAAATAAATTTTAGTTAAAAAAATTATGTAGTCACATGATGACATTCTCCAGAATCACTGTACAGCCTTGATGAAAGGACATTTGAACCCTTTTCCGTTTGACCTCTAAATTAAAAAAAAAATTATGTAAACAAAATGTTTCACCCAATGAATAAGATATGTGGAATTAGTTAAAATTATTGACTAAGTAAATATCTTATATTTAACCTGCCTTAAATTCTTTATCTTTTCTACACCTGTTCATGTAATATTGAACATACATACATACATACATACATACAAAAAATCTTTTATCAGAGTTTGTAGTAGTCAGTATAATGGTCCTCCAGAGATATCCATATTCTAATCCATGGAACAAGTGAATGCGTAACTTTTCATGATAAAGTGGTATTAATGTAGCAGATGGAATTAAAGTTGCTAGTCAAATAACCTAAAATAAAGAGATTGTATTGAATTATCTGAAAAAAATTGAGTGCAATCACAAAGATTCTTAAATGTGGAGGAAAGGGGCAAAAGAGGAACTTAGGGTGATGCAGTGTGAGTAGAACTCAACCTGCTGTAGTTGGGCTTTGAAGATGGATGAATAGGTTAATGAGCTAAGGAATATGGGTATTTTTAGAAGTTGAGAAGGGAAAGAAAATGGATTCACCCCTACAGCCTCCAGAAAAAAATGCAACCTGGCTGATGCTTTAATTTTAGTGTAGGGAGACACCTTTCAGATTTCTTTTCTTCAAAAATTAAAGTAAAAAATTTATGTTAAATCACTAAATTAGTGGCAATTTCTTACAGTAACTATTGAAAACTAATACACTGTCTCTAGTTAATAGGGAAGGGACTCACTGAACATAACAAGAAGTTAGATTATAGTTGAGCAAAACTGTTTAAATTAAAAATACAATATTTCACATAAAATCATTATATCAAAGAACATTAGAGTTTCTATATCTTTTGTCTTTCTCACTGTACTCTGAAGACCAAATATGTCAGTTATGGTGGATAGCTGTAAACAACAGAAATAGACTTGAAGGTTTTTAGCAGAATGATTTTTTGAAGGACATTAGATGATTCATGAATAGTCTTAGAAAATAGACAGAAATTAACAGAAGTCAGACAGTCTGAGGTTTAAAAATCATAGCAAAAGACACCCAACTTTGGATACCACCTCTGTCACAGATGGATTGCCAAGTCCACTCCTGCAGCTGCTCCTGGGTATGTCTCACAGTCCCTGCCACTTTAAGAGTTTTCTCACTTGCTCCTGAGTCATTGAGATGTTCAGTATGCAAAGTCCCACCCAGGTGTAAATATCTGGAAGATCAAAACTAATGCATGTACTCACACTTTAGATTACAGGATTGTGGAGAAAAAAAGTAACAGGTTTGATATAACTTCTTTGGAAGAAGGTTGGTTCCTGTCTTTTTTCAAGACTTACAGAATGAGAGCTCCTCAAATCACAGAGGAGTCTGTAAGCTAAGTACCTCCTAAGCACTTAAATTTAACTTTAAATATACATGTATTTTATAATTATTGCCATTCCATTGCAAAGATGAGGCAGCTGAGGTTGAGATTAATGTTAAGAAATTTGCCTAAAGCCATGTAAATAGTAGTCAGAAACAAAGGCATTTTTAGATGCCAGATTCTCATTTGCTGCAAGCATGGTGCCTAAAATTCAGCATCCATGTAATGTATTGGAGTACGAAAATGACTATTTAAAAAAAAAAATGGCTTTTCAGTAGAAGATAAATATTCCCTGTTTACTTAAAGTTCACTTGTCTACCAAGGTTATTTTCTCTCTCTGCATTTATTTCCAGGCTCTGGGTACGCAGGGAGAGGATCATTTTCCATGTGGACCCTGAGGTTGAATATGAGGGTACCATACCACTTCATATCTGTTTTTTAATTGACTATTCTGGGTTCTTATGGCCTCCAAGGGTTCACTACCCAGATTTAACAGTTTAAATTTAATTCAGAAAAAAACTATGCAAATAAATTGTATAGTTAAAACATAATCTGTTTTATGTATTTTATACAGCATATATAGAAAAATGAATTATCTCCACTTTGTAGTCTGTAATAATTTTCAAAATTTATACTTTGTTTAGAAATAATAAACTAACTTCTGATAACCTGTATTAGATTCTATCACAAAGAAATATGCATTTTACAATATCTTTTATTATGCATCTGTCAAATTTGCTTTCTTAAGCACATATAACACTTAGATTGTAGCCCATGTAAAACTTACTGAAGCTAAAATATTTTCACATAAAGCACTTTTAGTTAATCAGTCTTTCAGAGCTCTTAAAACAAGTGCTTCTATAAAACTGCATCACATTTAAATGCTGATTCCATCATATACGCTTCGCACTCTTTGTTGCCTGTGAAGATTGATTGGCTTCTGTTGCAGTACAAAATGAAATTCAAATTTGTAATTTAAATAAATGTAGCTTCCCTTACATTGCTTCTGCTTGAAATGAGAGCCTCCACCCTTGTCCATAAAATCTTCCCTAAAGATGAGACTGTATTTCTCAGCTTCCTGGTGGGCATCAGGTCATCAAAATGAAGGCCTTAGAAATGAAAAACTAATCTTAGCAATGCTGGCAAGGCCCTCAGGCGGTATTTGGAATACAGGAAATCCTCAATGAAAACAATCACAAAGACTAACCTTTGGCTTAATGACACCGAATTTCAGTAAAGTAAAATTCTCAGGATAAGTTCACCTGGCTATACTGCCTATGAGATCAATGAAATAGCAAATTATTCAGCCAATCCTCAGACTTGTGGAAGAATTGCACTACCCAGAAGAGTTACACAGAATGTTGAAGGTTTTACTACACAAAAAGAACAAAACTACAACCTCTCTGGGGGGCAGGGTTATTTCTTATATCTTGTTTACAGGGAAGGCAGTTTGGACACTCCTGCAGGAGAAAGTGAAGACTGGCTAGGCACAGTGGCTCATGCCTGTAATCCCAGCACTTTAAGAGGCCGAGGTGGGTGGATCACCTGAGGGTGGGAGTTGAGATCAGCCTGACCAACATGGAGAAACTCTGTCTTCTAAAACTGCAAAACTTAGCCGGGAGTTGTGGCACGTGCCAGTGATCCCAGTTACTTGGGAGGCTAAGGCAGGAGAATCACTTGAACATGGGAAGTGGCGGATGCGGTGAGCTGATATCGCGCCATTGCACTCCAGCCTGGGCAAAAAGAGTGAAAGTACTTCTCAAAAAAAATGAAGAAGAAAGCGTGAAGACGTTACCAAAAGTCATATGGAAAATGGGAATGGATTCTCATTAACAGGAGCTCAAGTTTTTGTGCTGACAGATACGACCAGAAATGGAAGTAAAGGGAGGAAGCATTTAGCCCTTGAAATCTTTAAGGCAAAAAACATTACTGGTGTGTGTGTGTATATGTTGTTTGTGTGGGTCTGTATATTCATGGATGGAGACGTGGAGAGGTACTAGGTACACATAGAATTTTCGTGGTTCCCTTTCTACCACTGCTTATGCCAGCCTGGGAAAAATATCTTTTCTTATGCATGCCTGAACTTTAATTCAAAAATTATAGATAGCTATTATGAGAGACACAGTTTCATGATCCCGAAAATAATAAAGAATCCATGGATGATTTGACACTAACAACTCCTAATTTCTTTGTTTCTACTAGTAAAGCTAACTCTTATGAATAAATGCTAAAATGCATGGTACCAAGACATGAATCATGTCGTAATATGGTAGTCACAGATTAAATACATTTTCATAATAATTCATAGAATCTGATTTACAAACTGTCTTTCTTCTACATTCCCATATTAGAAACTAGATTTCTAAATTATGATGTACCTATGGAATTTAATACACTCATACATATAATGGAACTTGGAAAATATAATACCATTACTATTGCAGATGGACTCATTAAAATTGTCTATAATGAGTCCTGTGCTAGTAATGCCATATCGTGACCTTGCAATGTTTGACTGCAATTACCCTAATCCACTGGCCTATATAGTAAACTGCCTTTTCTGCTAAATCTTATGTGAGGGTAAACTTCTGGTCATAGAGACATATTCTCCTTAATGATATAATAAAGTGAGGATATAGCATCAATATTTTAAAATTTTTAAAATTAATACCTACATATCTGGTGAAATATAAATTATGTATTTCTCTCTTTTTGACAGGAACCCCTTTCATTCATAATTATATGCAGCAAAAAATATAAAAACATAGTACATAATTAAAAAAAAAGATAAATGCAGGAATTTACCATTCTTGAAAATCACACAATAAGGCAGCATTTAAGTTTGTTTATTAGTGGATAAAAAGATATGGTTTTCTGCCCATAATTGTTAATAACTTATTTCTGTATGTAGAAATGTGGATTTAATATAAGCATTAATGGAAACAAATGTATTTATTATTTTTTCTAGAGACACTGAATATTGTGTTATTAACTTAAATTAGTTCTCATTTCAGTTAGGTAATAACAACAAAATATGTTTTAAAAATTCCATAGTCTTAAGATTATACACATATACTGTATAATATATACACACATATATACAGCAAACATGTCAAATGGAAAATGGGAATGGATTTTGTATATGCTGTATATATGTGATCAACCACATTTAAATAATGCTTATTATTTTGTAGGCACTGTGATAAGATCTTTACATGCATTATTTTAATTAACTGACAAAAAAAGCATAATAGCTAGTATTAATTCACTCTTTTGGAAAAGGAAACTGTGGTTTAGCTTACTTTTATAATTTGCACAACTTCACCCAAATAGAAATCATGGGAGTCAGTTTCCGAATACATGTTTTGTTAATACATTTGTCATAATAAATATTCAGACACATTTATTTTCTATGATTCTCCATTTCATCATCCTTATATCCACCATTTTTCTTAATTTCATACACTTAGCTGTAGCTCATAAGACAGGAATTTTAGCAAGAAGGTAAGGACAAGCAAATAGCTTACAGTGATTTAAATAGGAGATGAGAAATGTGTTGTGGAGGCCACTTGTACACACAGGAATATGAAGAGTTTGTAGACATGAGAGGCTTGAGTTTTGTCTAGAATGAAAGAGCCAATAGAAAGAAAAATCCATAATAAAGAGAATTATCTAATCAAAAACCTACTGGGGTAAAATGATAAGTGATTTTAAAAACTAGTAAAAGAATTCTCTTGCAAAAGCCTCGGGAGAAAGTAGACAAGAGAAGACCCATCAGAAAATTAGAAGATGGATGTAAGATATCCAAAAAATTAGGCAGAAAAAAGGGAAATTGAGTAAACATAAATCATTAATTTGCACCCAAAAATAAATCAGGAACTGAAGCTTTATGCAAGTAAAAAGCTTGGAGAAGGCTTTTAAGGATGGTGATAAAAGGTTTGAATTAGGTACTAACGTAGAAACTATGCAGCTTAATAAGAATAAACAGAATGATCGGCAAACATCACTGGGCCATTTAGAGGCACTTTAAATTTATATTAAATATGTCACTTCTGAGAAATTAATTCCTTTAATCAATCTTCATATCTTTCTCAGTGACATGCATAGAGAATTGTCAACATGTTGAGTGACTTTTAATTTTCCAGTTAGATCTTCATAATTACATGAATGGAAACCTTTTTTTTTTGTTTGCAATACAATGCATTTTAAATATTACACATAATCTTGTCATTTACCTAGACCTGCCAATTGTGTGCTTGCATAGATAAAAGGGATTTTTTTAAGTTGTAGAAATTTTTAAATTAACAAAACTCTAAGTACTCTTCAAACAAAGCCGATGTTTTGCAGTGACATAACTAATTCTCTCAGATAATTTTTAAATAAAATAGAAAATCTCTGTACATTATATTTTAAAGGGAAAAAACATTCTTTTTCAAAATATGTCAAGATTTATTTTGTTAGAGTCAAAGAAATAACTTGCTTTCTGCATGCTCCATAAATGAAAATTTCTTATAATAAAAAAGTTTAAATTAATAAAAATTTAAATATTCTTTAAACTATTTTAAATACTATTTCACATAATAATAATTCAGTGTACAGTATAACATTTAAAAAGAAAATACCTTTTTCTATAATCTGACAACAGTGTTTCACAAAAGTGGCTGTGTTCGAAGAAATGAAACCCACTAAAATAGATTTTCATTATAATAATATGTATGGGGATAATTAAGCTAACATAATAATGTTGTGAAAAGGTCTATTTCTTGAGTAAAGAAAAATTTGTTGGTAAAAACATGCATTAGAAATCTCAGAAATTTTTCAGGGGCAATTTTCTATATGATTGAAAGGAGGCATTTACAAAAACAATGCTGAAATTATACCTAAGTGTTATTCCTTATTTAATTTCATAAATACAAAAATACTTCAAATATTTATGAGCCAAATGTAATTAATTTCCAAATATATTGCTGTGCATATGGAAGAAGTTTTACATGAGATGTATTGTTTCCTCAATTTAGAATTGAGTTTTCACAGATTTTTATTCCACTTTAATATTTTCTTGCACAACAAAAATATATTTCATGCATATGTAGAGTATATTGACTTACAAAAACATCAGTATACTCACTCAAGCTAATTTCAAGAATGTTACTGATATTTTTGATAACTTTTGCAGATATTTCAAATTTTTATATTTTATGTTTTATTATAGATTATTACATATTTTATATATTTACATATGTTATGTTATTGCATATTTTATATGTTACATATGTTATATGTATTATTACATATGTTAATTATTACATGTTATATATTTGAATAATTTTGAATGTAATATATATATAATACAGCATACTGTATGTTTCACCCATATTTTGGTAATGCATAATTCTGTTTTTGAACTTGGCATAGCTACAGTTTGGTCATAATCATGCTTTGTTAGGGTCACATTGAGGAACATGCAAATATTGCTATTTTTTCATATGAAAATATTGAGAAAAATATAGCACATGTAGAATTTAGTCATTAATATATAAATTTGCACACTGCCTAAACTTTATTCTAAGTAACATTGGTTTCTGTAAAATAGGCTATACTATTTCTGTAAAATAGGCTATACTATTATTTTCTCAATCTATTATATCTTTATAGTATATTATTTCATTTAATAACTGTTATATTGCTATATCTTAAGATTTGAATATTGCTTGATTTTTAATTATGGACAAAGAAAAAAACAAAAACATAAAAATATTGCAAATATATGAGATTCATAAATTATAAAAATGCTTATGTACAATCAGGAAAACATTAAAATAATAAGTAACTAATAAAATTAGTTTTGTGTAACTCAAATTGTATTATCCTGATATTTTTATAATGTCAATTTTGAGAGAATAATTTTTTTAAAGTAAATTATTGAATAATGTCCTAAGCATAGTTATTTAATTTTTATTGATTCAAATTATGCATCTCACTAATCATATAGTACATATAAAGCTAAATATTTAAAATATTAATCTAAAATTAGGTTAAATCAAATAAACAAAAACTGAAGGTAAAACTGAAATTCACACATTGAACTAGGAGAAAATGTTATTAATTAATAAATTACTAAACTCAGTAATTTTAGGTTATAACCTGTCACTTATAGCAATTAAGAAAATTATAATTAGAATGCACATATTTTCTAAGAACACACAATGTGCCATTTTCTGTGCAATGTCCAATATGTGGGACAATAATCTGAGCCAAAGAAGAATAAAGTCTTTAAAAAGTGTCAATTCAGCTGAATGTTGGATAAGTAACTTCAAATTCATTACTATTTACCTTACACCATACTAAAGACTTAACAATAATAATTCATATTATTATTAAGCATTAGAATTATTAGGATTATATCACTGAAACATAGTTTCCTCAGTCATAGATTGAAATGCCATATCTGGATCATTTTATAAATTTTTTTAGATTAGGATTCTTTCCTTAGTCTTTGGATGCTAGAGGTTAAGGTTTGGGAAGGCTCTGGAATCCAACTTTATATTTATAATGGAGAAGGCCTTTAGGTTTATGCCACATCCTTTAAGGTATCAGTGACTTCTTAAGAAATTTGTAATCATTACTGTAGAAATGTTGAGGCATGATTTAAATGTTTTCTACTTAATAGAATAGAAGCTTTTTAGTCCCACATTCACACTTTTCATATATTTGAAAAGGCATGGAAGAAATACTCCTTCCATTTCTTTATCTGGACTACAGGAGAATAATAATCAGAATTTAAATCTAGAATTGAATTCATCAACTCAAATTTAAAAAGCTGACATTTTTGAGTGTCAACTCTGTACCAGGCATTCTAACAAAATACAACATAAAACATTATCCCTGACCTGTAGCTTTTAAGAGCTAAGAAAATAAGACCATCATTAAATGCATATTTTCTATTTCATGTAATGAATAAATAAATTCTAATGTGGTAGATTGACCTAATTTACACATTCATCCTATTTTTAATGAGTAATACCTTGTCAAAACAATTGAATCATGGACCTTGATAAATGGAAACAAATATGCAAACTTTGCTTACTCTTTTTTTCCAGGGGGATTCAGGATACAGTGAAAAGAAATCAAAATCTAAATCAATAGGAGGCCAATTAGACAAATCAGAAAAAACAATGAGAGGTAATATCGCTCTCCTGGAGTTGTTCATGGTCAGCAATTGAAGATTTTGAGAAAGGCAACATAGAATTTTAAGAGGGATATCCAATTATAGAAGTTACAAGGAACTGTTAGTGAATACACGACCAAGAAGAAATCAATTTCAATGGATAAGTTTCTTGTGAAGGACTAAATCTAAATATTCAATCAGGAAGGATACTGCTTTGTTTGCTATACATACACAGATTGTGAGAAAGTAACTTGAAACATTAATCAAAATTCTAACCTCTGCAGATTTTTCAGGGAAAAAAAGGCAACAATATAAGTAAGTGTCCTTGAAAAGAGTCTTCCATATCATGGAGAATAAACTAAATGTGTGGTAGTTGTTCATGAATATAAAATAACTAAAATAACTGAATTCAAAAAAATGAGAGATCTCATTGTAACTGACATTTATATACCATGAAATACAGAATAATTCCCACAACAGAGTGAATATATGTAATTGAGTGTTCCAAATAGCATCATAGATACCACTTTGGCTTTGGCCCTAACAGAGAATACATTTTATTTCTACTTTCTTTTACCATTAAAGTAACAATGATAAGTAGGGAGGACATGTAGTAGGATGGATAGGAGGACTATACATTGAGATTTTTATGAATCACCTTCAAACCATGAGTAGGCAGACTGTAGACCCATCATATGCTTGCATGTCCCATATGCAAAACTTCAAAAGAAAGAAAGAGAACCAACAGTCATACGTCTCCACAGTTTATGATACTGTTTTTTCCTTAAGACAGTTTATGATATGGCATTTCTCATGAGACTACACTGATGTGGTTTGGCTGTGCCCCCACACAAACCACATATTGAATTGTAGCTCACATAATCCCCATGTGTCATGGGAGGGACCTGGTGGGAGGGAATTGAATTATGGGGGCAGGTTTTTCTCCTGCTGCTCTCATGAGAGTGAACAAATCTCAGGAGATTCGTGGTTTTATAAAGGGCAGTTTCCCTACATGTGCTGTCTTGCCTGTTGTCACATAAGATGTGCTTCTGCTCCTCCTTCACCTTCTACCATGATTGTGAGGCCACCCCAGCCATGTGGAACTGTGAGTCCCTTAAACTGCTTTTTCTTTATAAGTTACATAGTCTCATAGCCGTATGAAAATGGACCAATACATATAATCATGTTTGCACTGAGCTACTTGGGAGGCTGAGGTAGAAGGATCACTTGAGCCCAGGAGGCCGAAACTGGAGTGAGCTATGATTGCACCATTGCTCTCCAGCCTGAACTCTGACTCAAAAAAGAACAGAGCAAGGAAGTCTAAGTCCAGTGTTGTCCTGGGACTGACAAATGTGAGGATATTTGGGGATGTTTTGCAGGATCAGATCAGAGACTGGATACTGTTCAGCAAAATTACTGCTATAATGAAAAACCTAGTAGTCCTTTCTTAGATCTCATCCCATTAAATGTACAAGCAGTATTCAACACATTTGATTAATTCTCTACTTCTTGAATCACTTTTACCTTGAGTCAAAAGGTAAAACTCTTTTATGGCACTCCTACCTCAACAAATAATCCTTTTCAGTCAAACTTACTTGTTTCTTTTCATTTTTTTACCTAGTCCTATAATGAGCCAGGCACAAGTCTCTAATTAGAAATACACATCCGGTCACATGGTTTTATATATCACATATATGCTGCCCATTCTCTAATTCATATTACTTGTCCTAATCTTTTTCTTGAACTCCAAACTACTAAACATTTCTACTTTGCCACCTAATAGTTGATTCTTTGTGTTGATTTTATGTATTGAATTGACTTGGCCACAGAGTGCCCAGATAGTTGGTGATCTTTATTACTGGCGTGTTATTGAGAGTGTTGTTGAATGAGATTAACATTTGAATCCATTTCTGAGTAAAGCAGACTGCCCTCCATAAAGCATATTATTCAATTAATTGAAGGCCTGACTGGAATAAAAAGTCTGACCTTACCATGAGTAAGAGAGAACTTCTGCTTGATTGCTTTAAGGTGGTTGTGGTCTCTTCCTGCCATCAGACTTTTATTGCAACATCACCTGTTTTTTGTTCATCAGCCTGCCAACATTTTCATTGAAACTTACACCATTACTGTGCTTGGTTCTCATGCCCTTAGCCTTGAACTGGAACTACAACATTAGCTCTCCTGGAACTCTATCTATCTAGCAGATCTTGGGACTTCTCAGCTTCTATAATACTGTAAGCCAATTCCTTATTATAAATATAAGTGTGTGTGTTTGTGTGTGTGCATGTGTGTGTGTGGGTATGTGTATATGTATCTCCCTTATTTGTTCTGTTTCTCTGGAGAAACCTAATAAACTTGATATTCCACCTGTGTTGCATATCTACAATTTACTCCTTTGGATACATTTTCCACATTTTTTCCTTTCTGCTTTGTACCATGGAGAATGTAATTTATATTAACAGTTTCAACAGTTTCCTGTGCCTCCTTTCTTTTAGTTGAATTTGCATAATGAAAGGCACAAGAATGAAGTCTACTGAGTAAGAGGAGATTACATTGGAGCCCTCCTACTAAGATCAGCATGTGCTGGTTCACTTTAATGAAGAACACAGCTTTCTTTAGACAGTTCTACTTATGGAAGTATTCCCTATCATTTGCATTAACGGCCCCTTCTCTTTGTCTCTTCAGAGACAAATGCTAATCACCCCCCTTATCACAGTTATTACCAGAGTATTGTACAAATCTTTCTCGATTTTCCTAGACCTTGGTAAATAACCTGACCTCTTTATTAAACTCTCTTCAAATTACCCAAGTTGAGTATGCCGTCTGTTTTCTGCTGAATGCTAACTGGAACATCCCCCAAAGTCTTCATCTCACAGACTCCTTAGGAAGTAGCAAATGCATTTAACAATTGCAAAGGAAAAAATTTTGAAGTTGTCTTTGTTTTCTCTCATTTTTTTCCTCTTCACATCAAATCCACCCATAATTCTTGTTGGCTTCGCCTTAAAAATATATTCAGATTTTGATTACATTGCATCTGTTCTCCACTCCTAGCACTCTACTGCTCTGGTTATCTACATCCTATTCTTATTGCAGCAACCAGACTGATCCCTTTAAAAATATATATATTATGTCACTTCACCATACAAAACCTTAAAGAAGCTCCCATCATACTTAGAATAACAGCCAAATTTTCATCATATTCTAGAACATGATATGGTGCTCATCTTGCAAGACTCTCTTCTTCCTTCATCTATACAAGCCATATCAACTTGTTATTGATCCTTGAATATCTCAAGCATTATTTTGCCTCAGTTCTTTGCTTGTTTTTTGATTAAAAAACTCTTATTTCTGATATCTTCATTACTCCTTTCTTCACTTACTTTAGACCTATAATAAACTGTTTCTTAGCAGTGAGCTATTTCCTGATAACTTTACATACATGAAAACCTATCATACCATTTTATTTCACTTGTCTTCCTTGATTTAATCTTACAAAATTAAGGTCTTTCATACATATTACTGACTTATTATTCCTAATGTTGTTTAGTTCTACAAATTTTAGTTTCTATTTAGTATCATTTCTCTTCAGCATAAAATTTATGCAAGCATTTATTTTTATAGTGTAGTTCTGCTGGTTCAAATTCCTTAAGCTTTTAGTTTCCTGAATATGTATTTTTTTTTTTTGAGGCAGGGTCTTACTCTGTCACCTGGACTGGAGTGCAGTGGCACAGTCTTGGCTCACTGCAACATCTGCTTCTCAGGCTGAAGCGATTCTCCTGCCTCAGCCTACCAAGTAGCTAGGATTACAGGTGAGCCATTACAGCCCGGTTAATTTTTGTATTTTTAGTAGAGACAGGGCTTCACCATGTTAGACAGGCTGGTCTTGAACTCCTGACCTCAAATGATCCACTTGCCTGGGACTCCAAAAGTTCTGGGATTACAGGTGTGAGCCACCCTCATTGCATCTGGCCCCTGAACATGTATTTTGAAGGATATTCTTACTGAATATTGAAAAGGGATGAACAGCCTTTCTTTTCTGTTAACTGCTATCTTCTGTGTTATTTACTAACCTCAAATGTTTCAAATGTGGTCAGCTGTCATTATCTTTAATACACTGCCTAAAAATGTGTCATTTTTCTCTTCATGTTTTTGAGGTTTTCATTTTTGCCTGTTTGATCATGATGTCACAAATTATGGTTGACTTTGTATTTATCTTGTTCAGGTTTTGCTGAACTTATTAAATATATAATTGGAGATTTAGATCAAACTTGGTATTTCTCAGCCATTAACTTATTCAATTTTTTTGTCTGTTTCTTTATTCTCTTCTCCTTCAGGTATATCCTCTTATTACCTTTATTTAGACTGTTTAATTAGCCCAGAGCTTCCTAAACCTCCATTCATTTTTCTTCAACCTTTTTCACCACATTCTGCTTTACATATAGGAAAACGTCTGTTCACCATTATTTAAGGTCACAGAATTTTTCTTTTCTTATTCTCCCCATTTATCTGCTAAGATTCTATCCACTCATTATGATATGCTCCCTTTATTTATTTGAACATGTTTGTAATTACTTATTTAACATCTTTGTCTCCTAAAGGCAACAACAATTAACCATCTTGGGGACAGTTTTTTATTGACTGATTGACTGATTTGAGTCTGGGGATATAGAGCACCTCTTTCATAAGTGAACCAACTTAGAAAGAGACTCCATCTTATACTTCATAGGATATTTTCACTCTCCCTGGTTTATTTGTTAACCTGTCTCTTTTCTCTTTATGTTAAAAGTAACTTTGTTTGTTTGTAGAATATTTCATCTATAACATTTACATATTAATTAGATGTACTATTCTGTATGGTTTGCAATATTGACTACTTGAGAAAAGGCTTGAACCTATGCACCCTTGGCTCTGAGTACCAAGTGAATGGGAAGTACTAAGGAGAATTGCCTCCTTGGGAACACCAAATAACATGTGACTTTTGAGATGCAAATAGCACCAGTAAAAGTCCAACATTGTGGAAAAACACAAATGTGTTGACCTGGTTATCTCTGACTTTGCATTGTTCACGAGACTGGGTCACATATTTCTATTAGTTTACATGAATGAAATTATTGGTTGTATACTACACATTGCTAGTAATATAGGAAGAGACTCTGTGCTCTGTTCTATTCTTCTAAAAATTGTTTATTTTATTCTAGTAGATGTGTCATCTATTTTTAATCACTATGAACTTGAGTAGGTTTGGTTTACAAAAATAGGGCAGAAGTGTCTATAAAGCTCATGATGTTTTCCATGCCCCTGAAACATGGTGAGACTGTCAACTTCCAAACTGTATGCCCATCAGTTCTTCTCAAAACTTGTATTTAGACTTCCTTAGAGCAAGTCCAGAGAAGAAGGCATTATAGTTTGTGTCTCAGTTTCATTACTGGAGTAACAAAAAAATGTTACAAATTTGCAGTACTTGAGTAGTGACAGATCTTAAATATTTGCCGTCATTGCTTAATATCAATTATCTCTGTTTCGCTCTTAAATTTCTAGCAGCTGCTCTCTGATAAACCTTTTGTACACTTGTTCTCCATATTGGAAGCCCAGTCTTAGGTCAAGGTCTCATGGTTAACTTCTAGGTAGATTGTTTCCCCCACTCCATGGAGCTAATTTCTCTCCAGTGACCTGCCCAATGTAGTCTAGTTACCTTAGCTGCCCCAATCACTGATAACTGCTCTTTTCAGCTTAGTGGTACTGCCATGCTCTCATTAGTTTCCAACTTACTGCACTGTGGTCAGGAACCTTTCTCCAGGGAGAGCTGGTATGACCATGGGCCTTGATTTATGAATTTTTATTCCCTAAGGACCAAAATATTAAAGACTATCTGCTCTAGAAGGCCTAAAATGAGTTAACTTATATATTTCATACACTACGAGAAAGAAAAGTAGCTAGAGCAGTCTGAAAATGTGCAGTATACAACATTTCTCAGGCCCCGAAAACAAGAGGAGTCTTCACCACCTACCCTCAACTCACGCCCTTGGGGAAATTGGGGCAATTATTTAAAGGCATTTCTTCCCTTACTTGGAATTTCTAGACTAACTGATAAATTATATAAAATGCTCTCACAAGTTCTACAATGTGAGTCTTACCCATCATGTTCATGTTTCTAGAGTTTGTAATACAAAGAAGGATGTATAGCCAATTGATAGCTTCTGTTCAATTTACAAACTGTCCCTTCTTTTTTCTTTTAAAACCTATTAGCAATTGCTGCTAATAGAGCATAACATCAACCTGTGTCTCCCATGTTGCAGCCCTCAAACTTGTCCCAAATAAACTCTTTACTTATACTAATTTTGCCTTAGTTTCTTTCTTTAAGTCAATACATGTTAATGTTTTTAAATATTGGGATGATTAGTCTAATAAGTCTGTCTATCTATCTATCCTATCTAATCTTATTAAGCTTCATCCTTACAAAATACGACATTAGGTGAATAATGAATACGCTGATGTTTGTAATAACTTCACATGAGAAATTAAACCAACAGATAAAAAGGAAACCAAAACCCCCTTATTTCTATGCAACATGATGTTCCAGAGAGGTGCTTATATCAAGACAAGTAGGATAGGAAATGATGTGGATCACTCTAGGAACCAGCTTAGGTTTGTAATTGGAACACAGAGGAGAACTTAGCACATCTTTGCTTGGATGATATCTTGACATCAATACTCCTTCACTGCCTTTTTTTCTGCGACAAAGAAAATAGTTTGTCTAGATGAGAATATTAATCTAAAACTTTCTGATTAAATTATTGTTGAATAGAGTCAGGTGGCACAAATCAGTTTTCCCTGGTTTAATCACACCTGAATAACATTAGAAAAGAAAAGATCATGGATCACTGAAAAGCAGTGTCAGTCAGGGCTGTATCTTCCCTACCTGCATTCATTCCAAAATCTGGTCATTGTGTACATAATGCCTGCCATAGAGGGTGTATGTAGGGGCCCC
Source organism: Cacajao melanocephalus (assembly GCA_963573385.1). NCBI lineage: Eukaryota > Metazoa > Chordata > Mammalia > Primates > Pitheciidae > Cacajao > Cacajao melanocephalus. Next base: position 89,822 of record CAUYLG010009201.1, read on the forward strand.
AAGCATGCAAGTTTCCAGAGTATATTCTGTATCCTCCCTGGTCTTCAATCACTATATACTTTTTTATTTTTGAGTATGTGCTAAATAAATATAACTTTATGTAAATCACCGTTCACAATGATAATTCTCAAAAAGCAGTTACATCAACATTTTTGCTTAAACTGATTACTTTGTTGCTATTACAAGGAGAAAGCATGTACGCAAAGGTTTTATGTCAATAATAATTTGCCATTTGCTGTGAATCTACATAGCCTCAGAGATGCTCCTCACTGGCCCTGTCTTTTGAGGCTTGCAGTGTAAATAGCTCTGAGCTGGCACGTTGTCCTGATGGTTCATTTCCTAGTTTTTCTTTCAGGTTTTACAAAAACATTAAGCATACATCAAGATGTATTGCCTGAAACCTGCTTTATATTGTCTTGATGTGACTTCAGAAGATTTTTCTATTTTGTTATGTTGGAGAATTTGACATTTGCCATCATTTTATTGGTATTTAACATGTTTCCCTGGGGCTACTTGGGAACAGAATTTTTAAATTGCACTGTCAAACCAGAGGCTGGTTACAATTTTAACCACCTTAGATTTGGGCTATATTTTAGCTCTCCACTGTATTCACATGCCATCTATTTGTCAAACCTAAAAGTGATTATTTAAAGTTTTTACTAGTTTCAATTCTGAGCTTTACAGATAAAATATTAATTTTTCTGCTGACAATATCACCACCAAAATGTCCCACACATTTGCTAACAATTTTTTTTCTAATAACATTAACCATGTAAGTGAATATATGTTGAATCTTAATTATGTATTTATTCATTCATTTACTTATCAATATATCAGTATACCTTGTTTCTTTCTTGAGCAAATTAACAAAATACTTACTTTCTCAAATCTTAACGTAAAAATATACCAGGGATTATAGGTGAAAATTTTATTTTTTTTTCAGTAAATAAAAAAACCCTCAGAATTTACATTTGAAAATTCTGAGTGAAAAAAGTTATTTTGATTTATCTCATCTATGTCTCCTCTTATGTATACATATACATATGTATACACACACTTTTTCAAGATTTTAAATTTTATATAAATATAAATTCATAAATATATAAACTCATTGAATGTGGTTTTGTTCAGGGTCACAGATCCATTTGAGATATTGTTTACATAAGTGCTTCCAAATGTGACTGAAAACGACAATTATTCAAACACTCAATAAATGAGTACCTATTATTTTCATATCACTTGAGATACAAAGATGACAATGATGTGATCTTCATTCTTACCATTTAGGAGTCAAAGAGGATGGGTAAACGAATAACTTCAGAGCAAAACAGCAAGTGATTTATGTACAAAAATGTTCTAAGAGTACAATAGAGAAAATGACTAAAGATGCAAGAGAACATTAATGAGGAATTCAGAGAAAGTGACATTTAAGATAGGTTTGAAAGCACGAATTTCTGTTCAATGAGAAGTCAAGAGGGTATTTCCATACAGGGAATTTATTTCCATAAGGCTTGCCACATAGGATAAAAAAAAAAAAAAGAAAAGAAAAGGCTTTAACAGAGATAGAGAGGTGAATTGTATAATTTTAAAAGCTGGTGATTAACTTAAAATTTGTGGAACATGCTCCATTTAAACCAGAGAAAAATATGAGGACAGTTTGAACAGAAATTGAATGTCATTTTAGGATAAGATTAAGATGCATTTAGGGTTAGAAATATTGACTGGGACCAGATTCTGAAAGGATAGTTGCCATTCTCAAGTGTGTAAATCTTAGATTTGAGATAATGGGAGGCCATGGAAAACTTGGTTGTATGGGTAAAATACGTTTCAATCCTAAAATATCAGGAAAATAAATTTTAGCAGAGTACTGCTTTCATCTTTTCTGTTTTATGTAAAGAAAACATTGCAAATATGTTTTCTTTTATCACTCTCACCAACCACTGCCCCCTGCCCCTACTCACACACACCTCTCTCTGTCTCTCATGGAACCTCATGATTTTCACACTATGTGGTTGTTATTTGGCCCACTGTTTTAAAAGATTTGGTACATGCTCTAAAATAGTATCTAATATGCTTCTGAGTACCAGGAAGATCTGTGGATGCATGTGTGTGTATGTGAGGGTAATTTTAATCATTATACTGAATACTCAATGTTTAAAAATGTCTCTTCCTCCTGGAGGTCTCCACTGTGCTAGGTTTCTAGACTCGAATTTATGGCACAAAGAACTGCTACACCAAAAACAGAGCAATGCTTCCAAAATAAAACTGCAACATAGTTATCTTGAGGGTTCTTGCTACTTTTGAATTTCTCATAGGTAAATCCCAGGATGAACAGGTGAAAAAAAAAATGTGTTCTGAGTATGGGTTTGGATAATGAACTCTAGTTATAAGAAGTAGGGCTATTGTTATACATTGGAGGGTGGATGGAGAAAACTGCTGAGACAGCCAAGTGGTAGGGGGGTCCTGGAGAAACTCCAAGCAGTCTTCCCACTAGAGTAGAGCCTTGGGACGTTCACGACATTAGCAACTGGAAGGAGCCTGGCTCCTCCTCTTCCTGTGTGGAAACTAAGATTCAAACTGCTGGGCAGAAAGGTCTGTAGTGGAGGGACTCTGGCCTTGCAAGAGTCCCTGTTTCCCCCTTTCTTTCCCTTTTCATCCAATAAAACCCTGCTTTACTCACCCTTTAAGAACTCTGTGAGCCTAAATTTTCATGGCTGTGGGACGGACAAGACCACCATCTTTAGCTAAACCAAGGAAAAGTACTGCAACATTTTTGGTGCCCAACATGAGGCTCAAGAAATGATAAGTGAAATGGGGACTCAAAAACCTCTCACTATTGCCTCTAAGCCTTTTAAGAGTGAGGAAAGCCATGCCCCCACCCCCCTACCCCCATAGCTCCCAGGTCTTTTCCTGGCCTCTTTCTTCCTTTTTCGAGACGGACCCAAGAGCAGCATCTTCATCTTCTGCTGCTTCCCCCTCCCTGCTGGAGCTGGGACACATGGCCCAAGGGTCCCAAACAGCCCACTGACTGGGTCCCAGCCACAAGCTGCTGCAACCTTCCCCTTTCCTGGCCAAGGGATTCAGGTCCATTAGACAGTAATTAAGCTTCCTCTTGATGGAGGAACCACTTGCCTAAAAATAAGAGGTTCTTCCCCATGAATTTCTAAACAGTCTTTTTCCTCCTTTCTTTAGCTGGCAGTTAACCTTTAAAGTTTTTTCTCTTTTAGAAGATTTTTTACTAGGCTAGCTTCCCCCAGCTATCACTGTATTCTCTGCAAAGCTTTGGTTGTGAAATAAAGCCTCCATCTTGTTTTACGTCTTGGGGACACAGCCGTTAACTGCTTGGCAGGGCTTTGTTTAGCAATCCTGCCTGAGGGGATGAGCCCTCTCAAATTCCATATCTGCATGTTTTCCTAACCCTGTCTTAAAATGCCCCACCCAGTGACTGTGTTTTCTTCTGCCTGCCTGTGTGTGTACTGTGCGTGATGTCTGTAAAAACAGCCCTAATGAATTTTGCCTAAAGGAAGACAAGCTCCTGGAGCTAATATTTTTTAAAGGGAAGATAAAAGCTGTGGTACCTTTCAGTTCACATGACTTTAGTCTTTGAGAAATAAAAAGTGCCCTAAAGACTATTGGTAAAATGCAGGTCAGATGCAAGGCTTTCTAAGTGTTTTAAGGATACAAACTGCTTTTGGGCTTTTGAGAACTGTCTGTCTTGCCTGCTTCACAATTGGTAAGGCCTAGGGACATGTGTAACTAACCATGCCCTTAACTAAGAAGGCAAAGCTTGGCTACAGTTAGCACACAATAAAAGCAACTTACCAAGTTTTACCTTAAAGTTAAAAATTGTGAGGATTTGCCATTATAACATGTAATTGAAACTACTGAAAATAGATTTACATGCAAGGGGTGCAAGAACAGTAATGTTGTAGTGGAGAGAGCATAGAAAGTCAACACCAAGACAAAAGTATGCCAAATTGCAGGGTCTTTGTTGCCGGCGGCCACGGAGGACTCACATCTCTCCAACCCGTGGCCCCGAAAGGAGGGTGTCAAGACCTCTTATACCCGTAAAACCACCTCGGAGGTGAGGGTGAGGGGGGAGGTGGGGGTGAGGGGTTTCAGACATTCCGAGGGCCAGGGGATTCTGTCAATCACCTCCTGGGCGGAGATGAGGGTGAGGGGCTCCGGACATTCCGAGGGCCAGGGGACTTTGGACATTCTGATTGTTACTTAAGTGGTTCAGAGAAGTCAAGATAAGCATTAGTTTACACATTGTCTGGGTAGGGTGGAAATCACAGACCTTAATTACTTATTACAAGTCGCAGGGGCCAAGATGGCGTGGGTTTGGACTGCTTGCCTGTCACATTAGGGGTTACAGAGAGCAGTTTCAACAGAAAGC